>CAEMYA010000406.1:78967-136431 GCA_903131615.1 Diplodus sargus | reverse complement strand
GCGGTGCGCTTTACTGCGCCTTACCTGTGCGCTGCAGAGATAGCGTGCGTCTGTGAAGATAACGTGCGTCTGTGGAGATAACGTGCGTCCGTGGCGGAGATGCCAAGGACGCTCCAACACCAGCAGAGCCACACCACCTAAGCTTCACCAAACTGACATCCACTCCGCCACGCCAAGCCACAGCCACCACCGGGGACGAGCAGAACGGCAAGAGGAGAGGGCGCGCCAGGTGAAACCACCTGCTATACAGAGGTGCGACCGCCCATCAATCAGTGCACCAGAGAGACACAGCGCCCCGCTGTGAGAAGGAGTGAGGGTGCTCAGGCTACACCCCTAATTATGAAGTTAATCTAAATAATTACTCACATACCAAGTAGGAGACTTTCAACATTAAAAAGCTCAACAATTAATGTCCATCAATAATCCACGCTCAAATCTTTCTTCTTCAATCATATCTATATGACTCAAAGGATCACAGTGTCACCGGTAGGGTTGGGTATCAATAAAGAAATTTCGATACCGATACCTTCACTTCGATACCGGTTCCTGAACGATACCAATTTTATAATATCAATTCTAACAAAAAGAAAATGACAATGCTAATAATGCTCACTGCTACATACTGAGGACCTTTTCACTTACCAGTTTTTCTTCAGAAAAATCAACATATCTGCTTTCTCAGGACACAGACAAGCCCACTCCTGGCTGATGGTATCTACTGTGAGGAGAAGATAGACATAACAGCGAACGTTAGGTGAGCTCTTTAACCAGCCGACTCAATTGATGAGCACATATTTACAAGCTAAGCTTTATCTGTTACTGTTAATCTCTAGTTAGCTTTCGATTTAGCTAGCTACATAGCCATAAAATAAAGCTACACACTAATCTTAAGTTAGCATTACACACCGGAGTCCTATGGTGGAGATTTTCAATCAGGCAGCTCGGGCTCTTTAACGTCCACAGGGGCTAACAGCTTAGCAACTTTCTGCTCTTAAATTGATTCCGTGCACGGTCACTTGCTTCATCAAATTAGTCGTGTTGCCGGCCTTAGCAACGATAACTTTTTAACATATATTGCATCGCGGAAGATTGGCATCAGTCTTGCTATAATGGAGCCACGCTTTTCACCTCGGTGGCATTTTTTAACTGGCTGGACGACACACACAACTACAGTTCACAACACAGACACGTGTGAACCTCGTCTGTGGGCGTAACTACAAAGCGTCTCTGGTAACCACGTATGTATTTTTCCTGCATGCCGCGATAACGTGTAACGTTACAGCTAATCACCGGCAGCATTATCAGATCTGCAAATAGGTGTATGCCATTATAGCTGTCCCATGATTGGTCGAGTGGTTCCAGGCCCTGGCTCCTGATTGGCGGCACTCACCACCACCTGGTATATAAAGAGCCAAGATGGCGGACGTCTGAGGGCAGCAGGCATTCCTCATCCTCCTCATTTCCCAACCGGCCACACTTCAGCTCTGTAATCCTTTTGAGTATTTTAGTTTCGTTTGAGTAGTAAGGGTGGACTGCCAGTTGTGTTAACATTGTTTTTCTCCTGTTTATTTAGTTAGGGAGGTAAGTCTCGTGTCATTTGTTTTTTCTTAAGTTTGGTTAGGTAAGGTTTATTTCCTAGACATGAAACTTTTGTTTGTTTTTTTGGCCTTAGTCCACCCTGAAGCCTATAGCTCAGCTTATATATATTGTTATCTATTTTTGTCACTTCAAATTTTTGTTGTAAATAAATCCTTTTTCTTAGTATTCTTCTAAATCAGTGTTGTGGTCACTTGGGACTTGGGGAAGATGGGGCTTTATCATGTTGTGTCCTAGGCCCCCTAGACTGGGGCATAACATGATTGGGGGCTCGTCCGTCTTCTTGTCACGCTTCGTTTTCGGGTAGGTTCAGTGAGTATTTTTTTTCACACACACACACACACACACACACACACACACATGAGATATATACTCACACACATACGAGATATATACACACACACGAGATATATACACACGCACACACACACAAGATATATACACACACACGATATATACACATACACACACACACAAGATATGTACACACATAAACACACACGAGATATATACACACATACACGCACCACTGCTGTCACACCGTCCTTGGGCGCCGGCCTCTTACGCTGTCATGTGGGTAGGGGAGGAGGACTTCAGTCACTGTACTTTTACACACATTCGCAATAACTTTCCACAACCAGGGATCACTTCTCGCACAATGGGGGCAGAGTAGGGATGTAACGTATCGGTAATACCACGATATCGTGATAACAAAAGTGTCTCAATATTATTGTGAACATGTATGGTATGAAATGACGGCAAATAGTGTAGATTTTGATCTCATTACATCCCGAGGGCAGAGTATAAACTCACGTCAATTAGTCCGACAGTCAATGCCCGTCTGCTGGCAACAGCTGTCGTTCTTTCTCCTGCTCCTTTCCCCGTGGATCTCACACTCCTCTTCCTCTGTCTGCTCGCTGCAGGTGTAACTGGGTCGGTCTGCAGGCCCCGACCACTCTGCTGTGTTCGGGTGTAGAATCAGACACTGGCAACTCTTGTCAAACTCTGGTTCAGAATTGATGTGCAGTCTGATAGCTAGTCTTCCCACAATGTCATGATCCCCCGGTGGGTTTAACTGGTGACTGTGTTATCTGGTGGCCTTCTCTCGTTGTAAGACATGTTATGAATGTGTTGTGGAGATTTATTCTAAGGACCAGGGGCGGCTCGTATATATGGGCTAACAGGGCTAAGCCCTCCCTACCTTTTACAGCAAAAATGAAAAAATATTATTAAAAACCTTAGAACACATTGTATTAAACTTTGATTGAACCTAAAACAGCAGCAGCACCAAAAAGTGGCAGAAAAAACCCAGGATATATGAGATATGTTGGGTTTTTTTCCTGTGAATGGGCAAAATGTACTCAGCCAAAGCACAGTAGCAAGCTTCCATTCACTTTTGATTGACAGGTGCCCTGACACGCCCCCTTCATATGCTGCCCATTTGAGCTAAATTAATTCAGCCCAAGGCTGACCTTCGACCTATCACAGCGCAGTAGCAACAGTACAGTGACCTTCGACCTATCACAAAAAATGCCGGCGCTTTGTACCGCCTACTTCCGGGTTATGGAGCTCGGATTAGATCCAAACACTGTCATTTTGGCGCTGGACTTCATTCACTTACATTGCGGCGCATCGAATAGTTCCAGAGGTAAGTTGCTGAAATATCAACCTCTTTTGAATTGTCAACTGTCTATATTGTATCAGAGGCCCTTTGTGATGCTTACACTGGTCTTCATTTGTACGTGCACAGCGTAATTATCTGTATTTTATCTTGGTTGTTAGAGCCAATTCTCAAGCATCGCCTGCTAGCTACTTAGCTAGTGCGACTTCGCCAGCTGTAAAGGTAACATAATAGTCCGGTAATGAATCGCTAGCAACTTTTATATTAAAGATGTCTGGTAACTAGCAAGCAGGACTTACATGTATTACTAAGGGGTTTTATTTATTTTGGCTTTTATCTGCTGAACCTGACCGTGTCAGCCATCGTTAGTCGGTTATGTGTGTGATATAGGACTCGTTCTAGCTGCTAGCACTAGTAGAAATAAGGAGGCGTTTGTGATAAATATTTTGTTTAATGTCATTGAATTTTGGGACATACTACCTTTTTATAATGTGACGTGTTGTAGGCTGCATTTAATTTGTTTGTGCTGTTCCATGTTGAATTTAACATGGTTACTTTCATTACTTCATGTAGGCTACTGTGCTTTATTTTAAGCGGCGGCTGCTGCTGGTGGTCACTGCGGCTGATGATGGTGTTCACGGCGGCTGACAGTGGTGTTCACGGCGGCTGACGGTGGTGGTCACGGCGGCTGACGATGGTGTTCACTGCGGCTGACGGTGGTGGTCATGGCGGTTGATGATGATGGCGGTGGCAGCTGCTAATGGTCTGCAAATTGGCTGCTAATTTGGTCCTCCTGAGGTTTTTTTTTTTCTTTCTTTCAGTTGGTTCTTCATGCTTGCGATGTCATGGATCACCTGCCCCTGGTTTTTGTTTTTCTTGTTCACACACACAAACACACATTCATGTTGTCTGTCATTGTTTAATAAAAAATACTTTCTTTGAAAACATTGATTTGTATCCAGTTAATTAACAATTATTGCCATTATTGTTATTATCTTTATGATTGTTAATATTCTTGTTGTGTACTCCTGTATGCTTTGGCAATATTGTGAACCAGAGAGAGAGAGAGATTTTCGGCATCAGGCCATTCTTATATGTCTCCCCAGTGTTGCCATAGAGCACTTCCTAAGAAATAAGCAAATAATTTCCCCCTGGGATTATTAAAGTATTTCTGATTCTGCTTCTGATTCTATAACAAAACATACACTGTTGTTGCTGCAACTTGATGTGATGCTGCTGTGTGAAGTATTGATAAATGCAATGCATTCGTTAGCCCACCCACCCAAAATCACCACCAGCCGTCACTGCTAAGGACTGTATGGTAAACTGGACTGAATCACTTATGACCGCTGGGTTAGAATTAGCTCCTTTTAGTCCTTTTAGTTTTAGTTCCTTTTAGTTTCTCAATTGCTGATTAGGAATGGTTGATGGTGTGAATGTGACAGATGAGTATGTGTGTGTGTGGAAGGTATATGAAAGTTGTGTGGTTCTGTAACAGAGAATAAAAAGCAGTTATCAGAACAGCAGGTACATGGTTAACTATACAGTACCAGGAATGGTAAACAACCAATAGAAATAAGAATGAAATATTCAGCTTAATTCACAACAGCCGATATACAACAATAATAAAAGCACATGTAGGAGACTTCTTACTATTAGCAACTAATAAGCATTAACGAGCTAACTGATTAGCAGTACTAACAATATAAATTTTCCACCTGCTGCATCAACCCACTCTGCGGAGGCTCTTTTCGACAGCAGGGGGCGCAGTTCTGGTGCTTAATACCTTATTATCTTGTCTAAGGTACAGAATGAGTTTTATGAACCCTGTTAAAAGGTTGAGTCTTGAATTTTTTGCCCAAAATAAACGCCAGACTTTTAAAAATGAAACCCGTCTAGTCCCGTGTGGTGGTGGCTGTGTGTAGCCCTCCCGTTAGCCCCATGAGCTGTCTCTGATGCTGCTGAGTGCTAGGCATGGATCTATTATAACAATACATCCATGGGGCTAGCACATCTCTCTCTCTCAGCAGCAGCAGTCAGGACAGCAAAGAAAAAGAAATATAGCCTGAGTGAAGTGCTGGAGCCGCGGGCCGATTCCCGTCACTGACAACTAAAGCCTAGACTGTAGACTGTTGTGGTGGTGAGCTAACTCGATGCTAACTTTGGCTAGCGGTAGCGGTTAACATCCGCTGCTAACACCGTCTTCCCAGCTGACCACAACGGCAACACCGGAGGCTCCCGGTGTTGGTGACGGAGGCACCAGTGCTTCTCTCGGACTGTATTTCCTTACCTTCGTGGTCCTGGTAACGGCTGCTGTCAGGGGCAGGAGGCTAGCGTTACACAGTTGAGCCTGAGAGGAGAGGCCCAGTTTCAATGTTTTGTTTACAAACTGTAACAAGCAATACTCCAGACTCTACTTTTAAACTTACACAGCACAAATGACCTATGTATTAATACGTAAATATTAATCATTTCCCAGTCACCTTTCTCATCCTCCGTCGTCGTCGTCTTCGTCGTCTTCTTCTTCTTCTTATGAATGTCCGGCAGGCAAAGTATGACTCACTACTGCCTCCCCTGGTTGATTAAAATGAAAAGGCCAACTACATGATTGGTGATTGGTTGCGAAGCATCAGAATCAGCGACCGCACGTACGTGTGAACGCCTAACATCATTTGTCAAACAGTGACAGACGTGCACACGCTGCCTCATACGTACGCAGCTTTTTGAAAAGCTGAAATACAATCTGCACGTAACAACGCACGCATGCACGCATAACAAAATAATCATGCGTGCGTGCGTGCGTGCGTTGCTGCACGTCTCTCTGGTTGTATTGACATCAATTTAACGCCATACACACACGAGATATACACACACACACACACGAGATACACACACACACGAGATATACACACATACACGAGATATATACACACATACACACACACAAGATATATATACACACACACATACACACACGAGATATATACACACATACACACACACACGAGATATATACACACATACACACACGAGATATATACACACACAAGATTTATACACACATACACACACACACGAGATATATACACACATACACACACACACACAAGATATATACACACACGAGATATATACACACATACACTAGATATATACACACACACTAGATATATACACACACGAGATATATACACACATACACACAAGATATATACACACATACACACAAGATATATACACACACACACGAGATATACACACACACACACACAAGATATATATACACACACGAGATAAACACACACACACAAGATATATACACACACACACAAGATATACACACACATACACACGTGATATATACACACACACACAAGATATATACACACACGAGATATATATACACATACACACACGAGATATACACACACACACACGAGATATACACACATACACGCACACGCACACAAGATATACACACACATACACACGTGATATATACACACACACACAAGATATATACACACACGAGATATATATACACATACACACACGAGATATACACACACACAAGATATACACACACGAGATATACACACACACACACGCACAGGAGATATACACACGCACACGAGATATACACACACACGATATATACACACACGATATACACACACACACACGAAAACACACGCACACGAGATATACACACACGCACACGAGATATACACATACACACATGCACACGAGATATACACACACACACACACACGAGATATACACACACACGCACACGAGATATACACACACACGATATACACACACACACGATATACACACACACGAACACACACACAAACATCCGTGTATTTATTCCACTGAACAGACTTAAGAACACCTGTCTGACTTGTCGAGGACTACTAAAACTAAAGACGATATTTAGTCAGTGTCTTTGCAGATTGCTAGTTTAAATGTAAAATATTACATGGTATATGTCAAAGCCTTCTCCTCTCCTATTTTCCAAGGATGACTTCAATAGGTTTTCAAAGCATAATCTTAGTCTTATGTGTAGTAGTTGGTAAGTAAGACCAAATGTGTGTCATATGTACATTCTGGGTCTCTTTTTGGACCTATTTCCTCCTCTGAGGAGTTGATTAATATAGGCCAGCTAAAACAGTGATATTGCAATTAGTTTGAAGTATGATAACTTTGAGATATAATTCATGATTTTTATGGATGATTACATTTTACATCACAATTTCATTCATTGTTATTTAAAAACTAGTCAAATCATGATGTGTCATTTCTTACTGTATTTGCCAAACAAACATGTTTTATAATCTATCTCCTGCTGCCTTGATATTTTACCCGCAGGGTTCTTCTAGACACATCAGTAATGAATAATTATAAGCCCATATCAAACCTTCCAATTTTAAGTAAAATCACTGAAAAAGCTGTTTTTCAACAGCTGAACAATTACTCAATAATAAATGGATGATTTGATGTTTTACCAATCAGGATTTCGACCACATCGCAGCACTAAGACCGCTCTAGTCAAGGCCCCCAATGACAGTGGCAAAATTTCAGTCTTAGTGTTACTGGAGTGCTGCTTTTGACACGGTCGACCACAATATACTACTGGACCTACTGGGAAGGACTCTCTGGAACAGCACTAAATTGGTTTAAATCTAAATGATAGAGACTACTTTGTGTCTATTGGTAATTACACATCTAAATGGATGAAAATGACAAGAGGAGTACCCCTAATATAATATACAATCCCATACAAACGCAGAGTAGAGTAAACAAAGATAAGACTGAAATCATTGTTTTTGGAGCCAAGGAAAAACGATTAACAATCTCTGCTCAGGTTCAATCTGCAATGTTGAAAACAACAAACCAAGCGAGAATTCTGACGTAATCATGGACTTTGACCTGAATTTCAGCAGCCACACTATGACAAATATAAAGGCATCACCTTAAGAATATATCCAGGATTGAAGGACTAACTTCTCAGCAGTGTTTGGAAAAACTCTAAAAAAAATCCATCAGACAGCTGCAGCTGATTCAGAACGCTGCTGCTCGAGTCCTAACAAGAACCAAGATCACATAACTCCAGTTCGTAGATAGTTACACTGGCTTCCTGTCAGTCAAAGAATAGATTTCAGTTTCTGCTGTTGGTTTATAAAGCACTGACTGTTTTGGGACAAAATACATTTCTGATCTCCTGTAACATTATGAACCACCCAGACCTCTGAGATCATCAGGTACAGATCTGCTTTCAGTCCCTAGAGTCAGAACTAAACATGGAGAAGCAGTGTTCAGTTATTATGAACCACACATCTGGAACAAACTCCCTGAAAACTGCAGGTCTGCTCCTACTCTCACCTCTTTTAAACCAATACTGGTGACCTTTCTGTTTGATACTGCTTTTCATTGAAGCAGTTTCTAGCACTTAGGGCTGCATAATTTGCAAAATAATCAAAATCGCAGGGCAATGTAGGGCTGTTTATCTTCGTTACTAATCTGGTGAAATGAATATGATTTGCAATTATGTAAAACAGAGAAAAGCCTGCTGTCTTTAAAATCTTTTAAACTGACAAACATGTTTGTCATGTCATGTCATTTCATGTCATGTCGTGTAAATCACGCCAACCCACCCAGATCTGCTCTCACATCATGGGAAGTGACTGATTTGAGTGGGTTCTGTGAGTGCTGCTGCAGTGGTACAGTGGTCAGCCACTGTGCAAGTGCCCTTCATGTGTGTGTTAGTGTTGTAAGTGTTGATTGCACTTCAGTAAATGGTTCTCTGTTTAACAGAGCCAGAAGTCGCAAAAGGGAGTCATAGACCCGCTATTGTTCCCTAATGATCAGATTCACACACACAGAAAAAAAGATGTGTTTCTATGTGTTACAATGAAGTCAGCCACGGCATGCATGAAGTCATTCTTCTCTCCCTAACCTCCACACTCCCCTTGTCAATGGATGGGAAACTAATAGCTGGTTCATGGCGCAACAGGAAGCCTGGAGATTTGTATCTTTCAACCCCTGGTTGGCTGCCTGGGTAGAGGCTCAGGATTCCTCACTATGCTCTTCCTCCTACAGTTTTGTCTTGTACAGTTCAGCATGTCTCAGTATTATCCCTAATTTTTTCCATCCATTAATGTTGCGGTAATTGTATTTTTCCCTGTATGTGGTCAGACAGTTACTGCCTGACTTGCTAAAAGTGGTGGCAATTATACAGTCTATGCTGAAGTCTGAGTTTCCCTGGAGCGCTAATTAGATACATTTTCTGCTTGTTGAGCACAATCAGTTAATTACAGAATAATGACAAGTTGAAGTAAATTGGATCAAACAATCAGCTTATTGGGTCTGCACATTGACTTTTACATGAGCCCATGTGAATAAACCCCCTCTGTGTATGTTAGCAGAGACCTGTGGATGTTATTTTGCAGAACTGTAATTCCAGTTTCATGGTCGGGATTGTAGTGAATGCTGAGCTGAAGTCAACAAACAACAACAACAACTACATCAGAATGCTTGTTTTTTGACTCTGTTCTTCATTGTAAATGCTAACAAGTTGAGTTTACTTAAAGAAATTTAGGAAACCGATTACCTTGGGAAAAGTAAGTAAATGAACTTAATTGTGTGAAGTAGTGTGAAATTATTATATTCAAGTGAGCTGTACTTTTTTTGAAGTTGTGAGAACTTAATGTATCTCAGTATAGTTAAATTCAAATCAAGCTGTTACAACTCAAATACTTTGAGTCATATTAACTTAATATATTCTGCCAAAACAAATGGGCATCACTTGAAATTTGTATTACACTTCACTTCAGGTATCTTAGTGTAATCCACTTCAATAAAGTTGACAGGAACTCAATAAAGATAAGTCACATTAAGTTAATATACTGTGCCAAAGTAAGTGGGCAGTACTTAAATTTAAATAAATGCACTTAACATACCTTAGTTTAGCTAACTTTAACATAAAAATTCACAAAATGGCATTATGAACATGTTTTTTTTTATTTCAGCATTTGTAAACAACAATAACAACAATCAACATGCTGTTCATTTTGAAACTACTCTAGACAGAGACCATCAAAGGTCAAGTTTGGCTGAACAATTTGCAGGTGATAGACAAACAAAAGGTCATACCATCTCTTTAGCACCACATATACTTAGTTTTTAATGGGGTTTACCTAATTTGACCTTTATCAAAACATTTTATACTGTAGTGTAATTTGAATAATTGTACTTGGCCATCTGGCGATTTTTGTTAATACTGCGATTAATTGTTGAGCCTTAGTCAAACCCTTCTGTTTGCAGAAAACCAGCCCAATCAATGCAGGGGACAGAAAATGGGGAATAAATAATGCTAACCAGTTAGAGGGTAATCCTTCCTTGTAGTTTGCTGATTGGTTCAGATTCCTGCTAAATTATGCCTTTCTCTAAATTATTTCTTCAATATTATGTGTTTGTGAGAGAGACTGAGTGTAAGAGAGTGCATGAGTGAGGTGTAATGATTGGTCTGGATGAAAGCAAACAGAAGGCTCTTGATTCACAATGGACACTTTCCTGAATGTCTCACAGCAACAAACAGACTTGGCAACATTTAGTCTGTAAAAGTTTAAAACCTGAATAAACCTGATTGAAAACTGATAATTAAAACTGTATTATTACACAGAACTGTACTTGTACATACATCTTCAAATCAGCTAAATTAAGTCAGCTCTTTAACAACTTTGATATATTCAACCTGTGTTACAGAGGCACACTACATTTTAATATTAAACATCACATACTGTATGCTCTTTTTCAACTTTTTACTCACTGGAAATTACGTAACACCTGCGCTGATGGCAGGGTCATGTGACCTGCATAAGGATGTCTTCCTTTAAACTTTTTTTATGCTTTCAAATTGCAAATGCAAAAAACAGCAAACAAATACAACAAGCTGGTATCTCAACGGATACTTATAGGTTTACTTTTGGTCTCCATTAACCTTTTTTATACTGTGGGCTCCCCAAGTACCTCCTCCCTTTCTGCAATTATGAGATAGCAGTAACTTAACACCCATAATACTGAACCAGATGAGTATGGAATTAAATGAGGCTGAATCAACAAAACAAACAAAATCAAAACACTGCCATTCTTTTGACAGTTATTGTGACAATTATACATTTTTGTTAGAGGGATCACTCTCACTGTGTTGTGTATCAAACACCTTTTCTTATTTCTTCAGAAAACAATATGGAGACCTCTGCAGCTCCAGAAAAAAAGGCTGTCACAGTTTCATTATCAAAACTTAAAAAAAAGATGCAAGTAAAACATAATATTCAATACAGTAAAAATAAATGCATGAAATATTCAAAAATGTTTTGTTAACTGTTCAGCCCCATCATACTCACGCTCATTCACACAGCACACTTATGTAGACAACCAGTATAGCTATCCCTAGCCACAACATCTAGCCCAAAAGAGCATTTTTTAATGTTTGCAGTTTTGGGCTGAGCTTTTGTTGTCCGAGGTTCAACAATATCTTCTGGATGAACTCAAATGTGTTCTTCATACCTTTTGGGTAATCCAGATGGAGTGCATATATTAAGCCGAACAGAAGACAAAGTGCTTGAGAGGTTGTGGGAATCTCATCCATGACAATGTTTCCTTCAAGGATGATTGTAATGCTGTTAATCTCTGGTGGCGTGTCCTCAGTCATGACTGTAAGAACCCCAACAGGCACCTGGGTGAAGTTATCTGCAGTGTCCGAACCCTGCATTCAAAATAAAGAACACAAATAAATTCAGGTAGGATGCTAAGACTCACAGTTATAGTGTGTTCACTTTGATGATTAAAGTGTCTGCACAGAATCACATAGAAGAAACCACAACTCTGGAATACTGAGTTTGAGAGCTCTTTAGATTGTGAGCAGGTAGAAATGGCTGCATTTCAGCACTAAGCCTGCACACAAAGCATTAAAAAAAACAATCAAAAACACTATACAACTTCATCTGGGAAGCTCAGATTTGGCTCAAACTTTGCATGCATTGAAAATCATTTTAAAAATAAATGTGTAGTTGCAATTTAGTGATATAACCCTCTAAACCAAATTTTATATCAGGAAGAAATGGAAATAAAACATTTTCACCATAGACTAAGATGGAAAATGGTCACATGTGAGACATCAAATTTGTTTGTAACTCCCAACTGATTAAAAATATGTCCCTTGTTTAATGTTGTGACATCCCCACTTAAATATGTTTGGTTTGCAAACTGTGAATACAGGCTATAATACCTAACTTGATCTCAGTTGGGGGATTTTGCTATTGGCTTTTTGCAGTCCAGGTGCATTAGACCTATGCCTACAAAGTTTTTATATATATCTATATATCTATATCTATATATCTCTATATATCTATATATCTATTATCTATGTATCTCTATATCTCTATATCTATATATCTGTATATATCTATATATATATAGATATAGATAGACAGATATATACACACACACACACACACACACACACACACACACACACACACACCAGACCTGAACTATGCTGTTTTTTCTGAAATCTGAGAACTGAACCTGAGGTCTGACAATGTGAACTGCATGATGGTACTTACTAGGCAGCTGAGCAAGAATTCGTCGGAATTATCTTCAAGATACAGGGGCAGACATTGCAGGACAGCAGTGCGTGTTGAGGTGAAGTCGTTGGTCTCATGGAAAAAATGACAAAAAACAATAAGCAGAAGACTATATGAACGCAAACTTATTTGGGAAAAAAAATGTCTGTGGATGTATGTGTGCTCGAGTTACAAGTTTAAATTATAAAGAATTACTTGTACTGTAGTAGCAGCTGTAGGCCTAGTTGAAGCTTGCAAGCACGCTACCATAAGGTGGTAATGATGAAGAAATTGAAACACTTACTTGTGTACGGATTGGCTGGAGGAGGCGATCAAGTGATTGGCCGACAACTCCCTTTTTAGATTTGAAGAGGTCAATGAGATGAGTGGTATGGTGATCCAGAGCTTCATAGAAGTCTTTCTTGAGGTTCTTACTGGCGACTCTGTAGAACTCAGCAAACACCTTAAGAAACAAAAAAACACATCCAAAGGACCATATTTAGCTAACTAACCCTATTTGACTGTCTATCATACAATACATTTCTCAAAAAGTAATGACCAGATTTACTCAATGATAAATCAATTAATCATTCAAACAATCTAACGAAACAGAGTAATCTACAATTAAAATAATGATTACTTGTGTTGTGGTTCAGTATAGTGCAGTGTCAGTGCGCCATACCTGACTTTCTGTGAACAGCGCGGGCCAGCGTTCCATCATCCTTTTAACTGTAGGCTGTTCTTCCACGATTTCTTTACGTCGCAAAGAAAATGTCTGGTCCATCATTTTCTTCACACTGGCTGAGTCCGGAAGCCTTTTCTTTGCTTCACTTTCAAGCTGTCTTCTAACAGACTCAAGAGTATCTGCATTTTCACCATCAGGAAAATTTGGCAAGAAATTTGTCTCACTTCTTTTTGGCCTTTTTATGTTACTACATGATGGCGCTCCTTCAGGGAAATCCCTAGTCCTCTTGTTGCCATTCACCGTGACATGGGCCATTCCAGATCTCCTCATTTTCGTACGGAAATTCCCCATCTTAAACTTAATGCTATTTTTCCATCCACAGTATCCAGTGGGTGATCCAACTTCTTTTAGACAGGAATGTTTTTCAGTCAGTGCAGAGGCCACTTCTTGACAGTGTTCCTCTGTGGGGTATGCTGTGTACTTGTACATTGTCTCTGCAAGTCTTTCTAAGATCACATGTTTCATGTCCCGAGAAACATCCATCCGAGTTCCATCCTTCATATAGGCAAGGTCTCCCTGTCTCAGTCGGAAATTTACATCCACAGAGAATTCTGGAATATCAAATGCAGATGGCCAAGGATCCGGCCTCATCAACTGAGATTTTTTTTCACTTGTATACAGTATCTCTGTATCAGATGTGCTCGGTGAGGAAGCGAGGGACTCAAGACTTATAATTTTCAGCGTGGCTCGATCTGGCAGTTCTGACACATCTGTCAGATTGCAGAGTGCGTTGTTAAACAGTGGGTCTTCAAACTGTAGTTTGAAATCATATGGTAGTGCCAGTTTAACTTTCAAGAGTTCCAAAAGAGACTCAAGGTTGCCTGGTTTCTGATCAAGACTGATCCTTCTAATGTCACAATCAGTGACGATGACTCTTGACTGGTCACTTCTGTTCCATAGTCCTACAAAGAAGAGAGCCATAAAGTTAGTGCGGCTAGCATGATATGTAATGTTTCAAAGAAACAAACAACGTGCCTCTGACTCGGTATGCCGACAAAGGAAAAACATCATTGAACTCGGTCAACTGAGAGGCAACCAAGCCTGTGCTGCTTTGTGTCAATTCATAAGCACGGAGATGCTCATGATACCATGCATCATTGGTTTGCACAAGAAAACAATGTCTGCATTAATCACTAGTACTTGCTTAATCTGTCTGAATTCTGGAAGCCCTCCACATGAACCCACAGAAACCACCATATCTGCAGCATAGTTCATTCCATCAATATTGACAGACACAGCTGACAGCACTGTGTTATGGAGACCACATCTTTGGTGCAAAATGTCTTGAATGTTCCCTGGGAGGGAAGAGATCATTATGCTCTTTACTTTGTTTGCTTGGAGTGCTGGTTTGAAAAATGAAGCACAGTCCAAATGGTACGCCATCATCTTTTGATGTCGCCTTGCCAAAGTTAGGGGAACATTTTTGAAGTTCTGAGTTTCATGGATGACTTTGTTGAAGAACTTGTGCTTCCCTTCGAATCTCATTGTCCACACGTCTATGAGAGGTCCAAAGACTTTTGTCAAGTGGGGATAATGCTCGATATAGTGATGCTTTGGACGGAGTCTGCAAGCTGGAAAAGCTTTCAGTAGTAACTCTCTGTGCTCAGATATTTTAGACTCTAAATAGAACAAAGACTCATCTGTGAATCTCAGAGATACAACCAATTCAAGCACATCTTTTAAAACCATGAGCACCTCCCATGTCTCATCTCCCTCAGGAACAAGATGCCCTATCATTAAGGGAAGTAATCTGATTAGACACCAGTTTTCATGGCCGTTCCCTCCTATTGTCTTCTTTGAGGCAAATGTCTTTGGAACTGGTTGAGGTTTGTCCGTTTTGTCAGAAAAGGAATATGGGAATTCTTTGATGGCCTGATTTAGTGTCTCAAAAGAGATGTATTTCTTTTTTATCAGATCTTGAATGCACAGGTGCAATTCAAATGGGACCACTCCCTCCAAAAAATCATGAAGAATATCTGGAGGAAATCCATCTACAGCATGAAAATATTTTTCACCAAGCACACATCCGCCTTTGACTCCACATTGTGCTACTTTAGATGGGTCCTGCTTGACTTCCTGAACCTGTCTGTCATGGGCATCTTTGGTTCTCAGCATGTAATAACCTGAGTTGACATTTTTTGTTTGGATTTCTTCTCGTGTGGCCATACAAAACCTGCACATCCTCTCCACAATAAAGCTCTCTTGAAATCCCGCCAATGCATGGGCGGCCAAGTTATCTGCTGCAACATACAGCACAGTCCCCTTGATGCTTGCTCCCAACTTTTCAACATAAACTCTATTCTCCTAAAGTGATGCTAGGTCTTCAATAAGTGGACGTAGGACTTCATGATACCCCTTCTCTTTCACAGTGTTTACCTTGCATAAAACAGCCAACTGTATGGCATGAAGGGATGAGCGGTACTTTGGGTGTAGATTGGCAAGAACCCAATATACTGCGCACAACTTATGCTTCTTCTTAGATGTTCCAAGTGGGTTTGCAACCTCAAAGTCATCAATATACAACCCCAGGGTGATTCTGAATTCATCTTCTGATAAAATGGCATTTTCACTAAAGTGAGAACCATCCCTATAGTTACTGTATCCACTTCCTTTAGAACTGCTGGTGGTGAGAGCCTTGTCTATAACATCATCTTTGCTCAACAGTGCCAAAAGCATTTTAATCAGTGGAATGTAAACTATGTTTTGATCCTGCTTCTCAGTGACAAACTCCACAGATTCCATGACAGGAAATTCTTTCGCTATGTAAGTTGCTCTCCTATTGGAAGTTGAAAGTGAGCCACCAGCTGATGTGTGTTTGTAAAAAATACATTTGTGTCAGTCACTGCACCGACTACCTCCTTAACAACAGCATTATCAATATCAGGATAATGGCGTCTGAGTATCTCCTCAACCACAGAAAACATCAGGGGCCCTGAAAGTTGAAATACCTGTCCTATTTGCTGAATTATTTCTTGGAGAGCACTTTCAGATATGTTCAGTATTGTCTGCATTTTCAGGAAAAGTGAGGCCAAGTTATGCTCAAGCTGAGAGTTGAGGTCATTGACATCAACACCAACATCTGTCAGATCCTCTTCTTCTAAACTAGTGACATCTTCAGCTGAGACAGGTTCAGCTGGGACAGAGGTGCTATCCTCAGTGCCACAGAGCTGAACAGCTATTCCTGGTTTGAACTGAAGACTAGATGTAGAATACTTCTGGTCATGATTCCTATTTTTGTGTGTGTTAAAAGTAGAGTAGACATTTGTCTCAAAGTCACAGTTAAGGGCACTGCACTTTTTGCATCAACTTCAGATGCTTGCGTAAATGAGTAAAAAATTCATTTCCACTGCAAGGATCATTAAACTCACACACTTGACAATTAAATGTTTGCACATAATCTTTGTCACTGGCCAACTGTGAGTGAAATCTGGATAAATGAACCTTCAGGGCATTCAACGATTTGAATGTGCAAATACACTGCTGATAAAGACATGGTATTGGGGAGGTTCTTGTGAAGCCACCATGCTTTAATCTGTAATGCTTCAATAGCTGGCCTCTTTTTGGAGTGACAAAAGTGAAGAACTTACATGTCCACTGCATCCCTCTTCCAGTAGACACTTGAAAAAAATACAGGAGAACAATCAATTAGACTAAAAGAGACAGTGACAACCTATCGTAATGTCTAATGTTGAAGTATTTGGGATTAGCAACCTGCCCTTTGAGATGTTACTTATTATTTATCACTGTTATTATTTGTCATATTTTAAATTTAAATCAAGTGATAGAAATAAAAACAAGTGTAAAATGTATTATAGTAAACAGTTGTCTATATTCTATAAGACAACATCAAAAAACGTTTTTGTCACATTTATCATCATTTTCTTACAAAGGTTTTTAATGTAATAATTTTGCAATGGTGGATAAAAAATAATAAACATGAAAAAAAAATGTATTAAGAGTGACAATACTGTCTGGAAAGGATTGTGGTCCAGTCTATTGAGAAAGCTTCTTGTCAATGAAGCAGCAGTGAGGGAGGAGGTGCAGTGAGACTAATAGCTGCGGCTGCTGAACTGGTCTGGCTGGGTAAGATGGTTATCTGGTACCCTGGTGGCCAACACAGTCTTGGTGACCGAGGGAACCTTTTTTCTAACTGCCGCCAACTTCACTGCCAGAGACTCCACCTAAGGTAGGCTATATGGAGAGGAAAAAAATAAATTATTAAATAGTACAATTTTAACAGCCATGTGTATTCTCATGTCCTTCATATCTAAGCAAGATTAAATGATGAACTGATTAATATTATTTCAATAATGTTTCCAATTTTGTGTATTAAAACAGATGGCAGTTACTATGAAAAACTCCTTCAGACAAAATGTATTACTTAAGGATAAGCATTAATAATTAATCTGACCTGCATTTTGAATTTCTAAATGAAAGCACCCACCTTGTCTCCTTTGTTCTGTGTTGGTTTTAGTATGTATCAGGGTCTTAGACCACCTGCATGAAATAAACACAACTGGGTAAAGTCACTAGTCAGCACTGATGGGCAGTAACGCGTTACTGTAATCTGATTACTTTTTTCAAGTAAAGAGTAAAGTTAAGGGATTACAATGGCAAAAACAGTTATTAGATTACTGTTACTTTCCCGCAAGCATGCTGCGTTACTAAACCGTGATTTTGTTTTGTGAGACTCTCTCCTGACAATGGCGTATGAGCGGCGCGGTGTCAGTGGTAAACGACAGACACGTGTAGATCAACAAGAGATAACACGGAGCGCGAGAGAGCAGGACCATGCAGCGTTTAATGCTTGGAAGTACCGACATTACTTTGAGTTTGACTCGGTAAAAGGTGACAAAAACCCGATGCAGTCCGACACGCCAGCATTAGTTGCCGGCCCGCACCGCCCGCGATTCTCTGCTCACCTCGGCTCCCGTTGCCGGCGACGGACGTGGATCGGCCCCCTGCTCCAACGCTTCACTGGGACAGTATTTCCCTTTCTCTAGCGTTGCTGGGTCAGTTATAGCCGCTCTTAAGAGCAGCAGGCATGTACTGAGCCAGAGAAAAAGCGCCTAGTTACTGTAACTTAACTGACTTTACACACAAATGTTTACATCCCAGCACGAGCATGACTGCACGAAGCCGAACGGAGTGACAGGGAGTGACACAGAGCACCCCCTCCCCCACCACCACCACACACCCGTTAAGCTAAGCTTACTGGTTAACTCAGAATAAACAGAATTAAAGTGGCACGCGCTAATTCAGCAGCTAACAGACAGGACCCGGCGGAGACATGCTAGCACTACACTGGGGTTCCAGGCCGAGTCATTGAAGCACTTTTATTCTGATTCGCCCATGTTGAGCTGCTGCTAACGTCTGCTAACCCGCGGGCAGACACACACAGGTCAACATGCCAATAAAAAGTCGAAGAGTGGGCATTCTTCCAACAACTCTCATTCCAAACATTAAATTATATTGACAAGATTACAAACAAAAGCTTTACACTTACCGAAACCAACGTTAGAGCCAACGTTCCGTGAGAGCAATGGCGTTGACCGCTTGCTTGAGTTTACCTCCAGTGGTAGATGCGCGCTAACCGGAAATGGACATGCGCACTGGGATGCGCAGCTCTGTAACTTAAGTCTCATACCACAAACCATGCTACTTACTCAGAAAAATCAAGGTCATATAACTTGAATGAAACAAGTATGCAGGTAAAAAAGTGCAGAAAACTCAGTGTAAGAAAGTCAACTTAAAAAACTAGTATGAATTAAGTTAAATGCACTATTTCATCTTTAGTCAGGACATTGTTTGCATTTACAGTGTGGTTTGGTTCTGAACATCCTTGTCTAATGCTCACGATCTATCGCCCTCCAAGGCTAAAAAAAAGGATTTATATCTGAATTTGGTGAGCTTTTATCAAAAATTACTTTTGAGTATGACTCAATTCTTATTTCTGGTGATTTTAACATTCATATAGATAACACCATAGACTATTTTTCCAATAACTTCACTGACCTGTTATCAACTTTTGAGTTGACACAGCACATTACCGGGCCTACTCATAATCAGGGTCATACTCTTGACCTGGTTATTTCTAAAGGCCTCGACATAACAAAATGATTTCAGATCACTTCTGTATTTTTTTTAATGTTGGTTGGATGACTAAACAAGTACATGGTTCTAAATTGATCAAGAAACGTTTCATTTATGCTGATACTTCTGATAAATTTATAGCCAGATATACTGATTCTGTTAGGTGTACCTGGTCTGACTTGGGTTTTAATTTGTCTTCCTCTTCTTTGTGTGAGAACTTGGTCAATAATTTAAATATTTTAGTGACACAAATTATGGATGACATTGCACCTGTCAAAACTAAATTTGTTACTGGTAAAACAAAAGCACCATGGAGAAATGTGGAAACAGTCAGGACATTAAAGAGAACCTGCCGCAAACTTGAACGCAAGTGGCGGAAAACTAAATTGCAGGTCGATTAAAACGTCTATAAGGACGTGCTTAGTAAATATAACAATGAAATTAAACAATCTAGACAGCAATCCTTTTTTAAAATTATTGCTGAAAAACCAAACAACTCTAAATTTCTGTTCAATACAATTGACAAACTTGTTAATCCTTTGAGACCAATACCTACTGAGCTCCACTCTGTAGAGAAGTGTAATGAATTTGCCTCATTCTTCAAACACAAGGTCTTCAATATTAGAAGTAATATTGTAGCTCTCTCCGCTGGTAGGTGTAACCTCGCTTTTTCCACATTTGCCGACACTTAATCCAATTTCACGCTTACTAAATACAATGAACTGCAAGTAGTAGTACAGCTTTTAAGTTCTGCAACATGTGATCTTGACCCAATGTTTACCAAACTATTCAAAGATGTTTTCAGCTGTTTGCTAAATGATGTCCTTGAAATAGTCAATTCATCCCTTTCTTCTGGAATCGTCCCCATAGGTCTTAAACAAGCCATTGTAACACCATTGTTGAAAAAGAACAACCTTGATCCATGTGTTTTTCAGAACTACAGACAATTTCTAACCTCCAATTCTTGGGCAAAATTCTTGAAAAGGTTGTATACCAACAATTGCATGCATATCTGTCTCAAAACAATCTGTTTGATATATACCAGTCTGGTTTTAGAGTAAAACACAGTACTGAAACTGCACTGGTCAAAGTTGTTAATGATCTTAAAATTAACTCAGACCACCGTAAAGTTTCTATTCTAGTGCTTCTTGACCTCAGTGCAGCATTTGATACAGTAGACCACACAATTCTCCTTCATCGACTAGAACACTGTTTAGGAATTAGAGGAACCGTTCTTAACTGGCTTTAATCATATTTAACTGGTAGATGCTTCACTGTTTCCATTGGCAACTTTAAATCTGATAAAGTGGACATTCCTTACGGAGTCCCTCAAGGGTCAATTCTCGGTCCATTACTGTTTAATTTGTACATGCTCCCGCTTGGTTCTATCATTCAGCAATACAATATTTCATATCATTCATATGCTGATGACACACAGTTATACATATCTGTCCCTGCAAACGACCATAGCCCAGTAAATGAACTCATCCAATGCAGTACTGATATTAAACAATGGATGGCTGAACATTTTTTACAACTAAATGAGAACAAAACAGAGATCCTTGTAGTTGGTCCCAAGGCTTTGAGGCACCAGATTCACGCTTTATTAATCCCCCTGGCTGTAAAACCTAGTGAACATGTAAATAACTTCAGATGCTGAAAAACTGGTTCATGCTTTTATTTCTAATAGACTTGACGACTGTAATACACTTTTTGCTGGACTGTCAAAACAGGTCTTAAATAAACTCCAGCTTATTCAGAATGCTGCAGCCAGAATATTGACAAAAACCAATAGGTTTGAGCACATCACTCCTATTTTAACTTCTCCTCACTGGCTCCCAGTTAAACAAATAATTGATTTTAAAATACTTCTAATTGTTTTTAAATCCATTAATGGTCTAGCTCCCCCGTATATTGCTGACATGCTCACTGAGTACACACCAGACAGATCCCTTAGGTCATCAAATAAAAGTCTCCTTAATATACCTAGGATACATTCTAAATCAGCTTATGGTGCCTTCAGTCATTATGGTCCCACTCTCTGGAACTCTCTACCACATGAACTAAGGTCTGCTACTACTGTGTCATCTTTTAAAAATAATCTCAAAACATATCTTTTTTCACAAGCTTTTAGCTAGTTTTAATGAAGTTATTTATTGTTTTAATGTTCATACATGTTGTTTGTCTTTTTTTGTTCTTGACTGATCTTCCAAATTGTTATGCTTTTATCTTGAAGAACATTGAGTCTACGCATGCCGTATGAAATGTGCTATATAAATAAAGTTGACTTGACTTGACTTGAAAGCATACTGGTGAAGGTCCAGGCTGGCAGGGATTAGTCGGGGAGCCAAAGTCACAAAAGCTCAATAAAATGGGTTGAACCTGACATGGTGTGCCATACTTTTTATTTGTGTTTTTTCTGTTAGCTTTGACCCTAAGAACCAATAATTGGAGGGTCTGCTCTGCCGGAAATGCCGCGGAAAAAAAGTGGCCATTTCAGTGGATGCACTCTATTTTTTTTAAATCAGAAAAATGTGAAAAATGTTTTTTTTTTTCGTCAACTCCTCAGTGGGTTGGGTGGGCTGTCAATAAATGCATTCCAGATACACAGAACACATGTGCTGACAAAATCCACTGAAAAAAATAACTCTTACAACACATTTCTACATGATTTTGCATCACTTTAATGCAAAAAAATTAGGTGTTTTCTCACTTTATTCCAATATTTTCATCTTTACTTCATTGGCAATCAATTATTCCTTCAAGTTATGACATCAGTCAATATGCCATTCTTTTCACCAAACAGTATACTCATTCCACAGAGAAAAAAAAAAGAATCATCCAACCAAAATCAATGGATCTGTGGAGATTTCACTGCTAGTTGGTGATCAACAGGCTCAGAACCTCAATAGAATTTCAGCAACTGCTTGACCGATTTAGACAATATTGGCGTGGTTTTGGGGCATTATTGAGGATGCTGAATTCATTTCTGACATTTTCAAAATTCGAAATGTCAGTTTAAACCAAAAATGGCCATATTTTTACTCCCAATGGGACGATTTTTTATGAATTTTGGGTCAATTTAGAAGTTTTAGCTGAATCTATAAAAATAAATTGTAGGATGTTTATGAACACAATTATCCAAATGACGCAGAATATTTTAATTCACATAACGTTCATAAATTCTTCACCAAGTAAGTGGATCCTCCTCTTTGTCTATGGAAGGTGTTAGCAGGTAGTTGTTCAACTCTGCTTCCACAGCATCCTTGAAGGGTAAGGAATCACCCTTTTTTCCAGCTATGCTCCCTTTTTCTTTGAAGAAACTGCCCAAAGAGCTCTTAGCTTTCTTTTCCTTGGGTGTGGCAGCCGCTTTGGGTTCGACCTCAGAGCTGCTGTGTGGTGTCTCCTGTGTCTCAATCATCCCCATCATCTCTGTTGTCACTCTGGCAGTGACTTGGGACTTGTTGTCTGCACTGACCAAATCCATCTTGAATCTGGGGTCCAAACAAGATGCTATATCAAGCAGCTCCTGAGTAGCTTCATCCTCATATTTCTCATTGATGTACTTCAACATCTTATCCTTCACCTTCTTTGTTAGCTCTGTGTCTTCCTCCTGCACAACCAGGATTGAGTTGTTTAAGAGGTGAAGAACAGGCTTCACATAGACACTGACATGGTCTTCTCCTGAAAGTGCATCAGTAAAGTCCTGCAGTGGGCCCAGTGACCTGCTGACAGATTCCAGGACATCTATATTTTGCAAAGTTGGAATTGAATAGCGTATTTTCTTGTCCACAGACAGAACCTGAGTTATGGCCTTCTACTGCTCCAATATCCTACTGATCATCATCTATCTAGAGCCCCATCTTGTCTGGCACTGAGTTGCTAGATTGAGGTCCTTCTGGGCTTTTTCAAGAGACTTCTGGCCTTCCAGCTATGAGAGAAGTGACCAACAAGCTTCTTGCAGACACCCACAGCACGCTCAATACGTCCATCATGTTTGACTCCATTTTCTATGGTGTAATAAAAACACTACACATTAATCATTTCACATATATTTTGAATAATAATAATAATGTTCATGTTTTATAACTTGCAAAACTATGGTATGTAAACATGAATTGTATCGCTTCTGCGTGCTGTGTTCTTTACATGTTATAAATATGAAATTGTCACACCCCAGTGAGGGGTGTCTTGTCCTGGGTTCTTTGTCTCGTGAACTTTTGAAAAATAACTCTCCTCTCGTTTCAGGTCACTTGCCCTTCCTTATGTGGCACCAATCTGACGTCTTCCCTAATAGTCCAGTGGGGTAGTGCACAAATCGAGTAATACCGTTACCGAGGTGATAAAAGCACCAAATTTTACATGAAGCTTCTTTAGGACCTCCTGAATGATTTCAGCCTAGGAGCCCAGCTGAAATATTGAAATTTAGTGTCAAATCACTTACAAAACTATATCCAAGAAAAACGTTTTTTGTTTTTTTTTTCCTCTCGAGTAAAACTTTCATGGTAATGGCCTTTTAAGACCACTGAATAAGCTTCCTTTTGTTAATTTGTGCTCAGGCCAGTAGATCTTCCAAATTATAAGTGTAACATAGAGTACCAAGACATCTTAGACCCCAAAAAACTTCAAAAGCCCTGTATAATATAGACGGAATTATAAAAAAAGGCAGCAAAAATTGCATAAATGTTAAGAGATCTTGGTTTTCTCTTTTATTTTTCAATTCAACTTCAGGTCAGTCATACAGCCATCTACTGAGTTCATAGTTTGGCCATTAGTTATATGTTAGGCTGCATCACATCACATTAAATCCTATTTGTGTGTGACAGTACATAGCTAGACGTACTGCTGTTGAATCTGGAGGGGGAAAGCCGGTGACATGATGAAATGCAACAACTGGATATTCACAAGTGCTTCTTCTGTGAGGGTGGCATAGATCAAGGTGCTCTCCATGAAGTATCAACATTTGATGCAGACATTTTCAAAATTCAAAATTGCAGTTTAAACCATATTTCAACTCCCGGTTTTGATTAATTTTGAGTCAATTTAGAAGTTTTAGAGGACGCTGAATCTATAAAAATAAACTGCAGGATATTTATGAACACAATTATCCAAATGATGCAGAATATGTACATTTTTATTCACAGAACATTACACTCTGAGGTGACATTGGAGGTAACAAAGGCAAGTACCATATCAAACTATGACTATGGCTAAATAGTATAAAGAAATAGCTAGAAAACTAGAAAACTTTCATCAACCAAGAGCACCCTGTACTTCTGCTACTCTGCAGTATATAACCATATATTCATCATCAACATCATCATCTGTTCTGTCTTCATCTTCTTCTTCGACTACATTTTTGTCGTCTTGCTCTTGCTGCGTAGCTACTGTTCTGCTATTGTATTTTGGTTTGTAGATTTTGTGATTAAATTGATTGTTTGTTAGTTAGCAGTGGCCCTTTAAGAGAGTCAGGAAGTGGGTCACAGGAAGTCAGGTGTTGTCACAAGTCATTCAGGAAGTGTAGGCACATGGCTGTAAAAAGCTAGTCTGGCCACCTGTTTCAATCCAAAGACATCTGCCTACGTCTCATGCCTTTTGAAGCATCGTCGGTATGTAATCTTATAATATGTACTTTTGTTCAATTATAGTGCGTTATTTGTTGTTTTAAGAGTTGTTTGTGAATTTGAGGATACTATTATTTCTGTGGATGTTTCGTACGTAAAAGGGCTGCTTAGCTAATTTACAGATTCATTTACAATTTATGCTATGTTTATAAAGCAATAAAGAGGCAATTCATATGTAAGCATCATTGAGTTAAAAAGTTAAAAAGGGAAGGAGTAATTTGAGTTTGATAAAAGTATGTTAAATATGTACCGTATAAGAAGTTTATTTTCTAAGCATGTTTCCTTTTGTCTGCTCTCAGTTTCACCCTTTTCTAGTCAATAAACCTGAGGACAAACTGATCACTGTCTCCAGAGGTTTGATGAACGGAAGGTGTTTATCTTACTGCCGAGTTATATTTTGAACATATAATGAGGGCGGCACAGTGAAACGCCGGCTTCAGCGCAGAAGATAACGCAGTTTACACAGGAAACAGAAAATGGAAATGAGAGAAGGCACATTACGGACTAGGTCCAACGCGTCATGCTCTTCAAAAAGGTCAAAGGCTTCTTCCACTGGGGCTGCTGCCGCCATGGCTCGTGCAAAAGCAGAGGCAGCCAAGGCACGCCTACCTTACGCAAAGAAGGAAATGGCTCTAAAAGTAGAAAAAGCACAACTGGAAGCAACAATGAACATGTTGTCGTTAGAGCAAGAAACAGCCGCAGCTGTGGCTGAAGCAGAAGTCCTAGAGGCAGCTATTGATGTCAGTGATCGTAGTAGCTCCAAGTTTTACTCAGACCCACTATCTGCTACCCCCCTCGACCCCATGGAGCGCACTAAAGAATATGTTACTGAACAGGCCAAAGAGGAAAACAGAGTACAGTTTGCACCAATACTGCATCAGCTCTATGAAGATGAGAATGGACAGGCACATGCAGAGCAGGCAACAGTGCACCCTGTCCAAACCTCACACTTCAAAACAGAGCGTAGTCAAGCCTGCCTTTGCCCTGCAACACCAGACCAAACAGTAACAGCTCAGCAGCCACAGCCTACTCCAGATACGCGTCGCTACTCTAGTAGTATGCAAGATGATAGTCGCACACATGGAGCAAACCATGGTCCTCCTCTTTCCTCTGTACCCAGCCTCATACCGCAACATGCCCATCAAAACCAAGCAAACATGACTGACTTTGTCAGATATTTGGCTCGAAGGGAGCTAGTCACCACAGGCTTGATTCAATTCAACCACCAATCATATAGCTACAAAGCATGGAAACGGTCCTTTGGGAACACGGTCAGAGGGCTAGGTTTGACGTCCAGTGAGGAAATGGACTTGCTGGTCAAGTGGCTGGGGAAAGAGTCAGCTGAGCATGCCAAACGGATCAGGTCTGTCCACGTAAATTTCCCAGATAGAGGACTCAGGATGATATGGGATAGACTGGATACAGTTTATGGGGCCCCTGAAGTGATTGAAGATGCACTTTTCCAACGTATTAATAGCTTTCCAAAAATCACCAACAGGGATTATTTGAAACTCCACGAGTTAAGCGATCTCCTTATGGAATTGGAGGCAGCAAAGGCAGATGGAGATCTTCCAGGCTTACAATACCTAGATACGTCACGGGGAATAAATCCTTTAGTCCAAAAGTTGCCATTCAACCTACAGGAGAAGTGGCTTTCTCTGGGATCCAGTTACAAACTACAGTACCACGTCTCATTTCCTCCCTTTGAAGTTTTTGTTGATTTTGTCAGGCAACAAGCTATAACACGAAACGATCCAAGCTTCAAGTTCACTGGTCAAGTAGATGCCCCTTTAAAAGGAGACAAGCCTACATGGAAACTAAACAGACAAAGGGAAATCTCAGTGCACAAGACAGATGTACAGCATCCAGCTCCTCTTGCCTCAGACAGACCTAATGTTAGAGCTGATGACTCCGAGAAACATTGCCCAATCCATAAAAAGCCTCATCCACTCCGAAAGTGCCGGGCTTTCCGTGAAAAGCCTTTAGAGGAACGCAAAGCATTCCTGAAGGAGAATGGGATTTGCTTTAAATGTTGCACATCTACACGACACATGGCAAAAAACTGCAAATACGCAACAACATGCCTGGAGTGTAAGAGTGAAAGACATATCTCTGCCCTCCACCCTGGACCAGCACCGTGGACCCAAGAGCCATCCCCGTCTACAGAGCATGGCGGGGAGCAAGACTCCACATCATCTTCAGAAGTCATTACTAGCTGTACCAAAGTCTGTGGCGGTGATCACAGTGATAGATCCTGCTCTAAGATTTGCCTTGTCAACATTCACCCTGTAGGCCATCGAGATAGAGCTTTGAAAGTCTACGCAATCATCGACGAGCATAGTAACAAATCTCTAGCTTGTTCCGAGTTCTTCGATGCCTTCAATGTCCAAGGCCCCGCCTCTTCATACTCTCTCCGGACCTGCTCTGGATTGACGGAGAGTACAGGAAGAAGAGCTTCAGGCTTCCAAATTGAATCGATGGATGGAAAAATCAGTCTCCCTTTACCAAGTCTCTTGGAATGCAACGATATCCCTAACAACAGAATGGAAATTCCGACGCCCAGTGCTGCATCTAACCAACCTCACCTCCAACCAATAGCTCATCTCATCCCAGAGCTTGATCCGAGTGCTCCCATCATGCTTCTCCTCGGGCGAGACATCATTTCGGTCCACAAGGTGCGAAAGCAGGTGAATGGCCCACGTGATGCTCCCTATGCCCAGAAACTCGACCTGGGATGGGTGATAGTGGGAAATGTGTGCTTGGGAGGTGTGCACAAACCCACCATAGTGAATGCATTCTACACCAGCACTACAGAACAAAAACGCCCCTCCATCTTTGAGCAGTGCCCAAACGTCTTCTGTGTGAAGGAGAGATACAATCCTGTACAATGTCTTGACTATCCTAGAGCACACGCTACAGAGAAGCTCAATTACAATGAAAAGGCTGAGGAGTTAGGCTGCACAGTGTTTCAGCAAACCAAGGATGATAACAAAGTCGCTCCATCCATCGATGATATCTCATTCCTGCGAATAATGGAACAAGGCTTAGAGAAGGATGAGAGCAACAACTGGATAGCTCCACTGCCGTTCAAAACTCCAAGGCCTCGTCTACCAGACAACAAAGTCCAAGCTTTGAATCGACTGTCATCTCTGAGACGCAGTCTAGAGAGGAAACCAGTGATGAAGGAGCACTTTTTCACCTTTATGGAGAGAGTGTTCCAGAACAATCATGCTGAAGTGGCACCTCCGCTTAAGAGAGACGAAGAGCGATGGTATTTGCCATCCTTTGGCGTATATCATCCTAGAAAACCAGGGAACATCCGCGTAGTGTTCGACTCCAGTGCCCAGCACAGCGGAGTGTCACTGAACGACGTATTGTTAACGGGACCCGACCTCAACAATACCCTCCTTGGGGTGCTTATCAGATTCCACAAGGAAGCTGTGGCCATAACAGCAGACATCCAGCAGATGTACCACTGCTTCCTGGTGAGAGAAGAAGACCGCAATTTTCTGAGGTTCTTGTGGTTTAGGGACAACGACCCATCAAAAGACATTGTTGAATACCGCATGAGGGTTCATGTTTTTGGAAATTGTCCCTCCCCGGCAGTAGCCATATATTGTCTAAGGCAGTCGGTGCGAGATGCAGAGCCGGACGTCAAGCAGTTTGTGAACCGTGACTTCTACGTGGATGACGGCTTGAAGTCTCTCCCTACAGTTGAAGCAGCGGTGGACCTGCTCAAGAGGACGCAAGACGTGCTGTCAGACTCCAACTTACGTCTACACAAAATTGCCTCGAACAAAAAAGAAGTCATGGAAGCCTTTCCATCTCAGGACCATGCCAATGACTTCAAAGACCTGGACTTCGGCTCTGACACACTTCCCATGCAGCGTAGTCTGGGTCTCAACTGGGACCTTATGTCAGACACTTTTACCTTCAAGATTTCCGATGAGGAGAAACCTTTCACTCGTCGAGGCATTCTATCGACTGTGAACAGCATCTATGATCCTCTGGGATTCGTTGCTCCAGTCACCATACAAGGAAAGGCAATCCTGCGAGAGCTTACACAGGACAATGGTGACTGGGATTCACCCCTCCCTCAAGAGATGGAAGAGATGTGGATCAAATGGCGATCCTCATTGAAAGATCTAGGTAGTCTCAATGTTTCAAGATCCTACACAGAAATCTCTCCCACAGAAGCGTCACGTAGAGAGCTAATTGTCTTTTGCGATGCGTCAACAAAGGCAATTGCGGCGGTAGCCTATCTCAAAATGACAGACTGCAATGGAGCCATCCACGTAGGTTTCGTTATGGGCAAGGCTAAGCTCACTCCTGTCCCTGAGCATACAGTCCCGAGACTTGAGCTTTGTGCTGCGGTGTTAGCGGTGGAGCTTGCTGAGCTCATCTCTTCGGAAATCGACCTGAGGTTGGACGACACTGTCTTTTACAGTGACAGTAAAGTAGTCTTAGGCTACATCAGTAATGATGCCAGACGCTTCTACGTCTACGTTAGTAATCGAGTTCTGCGGATAAGGAGCTTCTCCTCTCCTAAACAATGGCAGTTTGTACCGACAGATGTA
The DNA here is from genome assembly GCA_903131615.1 of Diplodus sargus. Classification (NCBI taxonomy): domain Eukaryota; kingdom Metazoa; phylum Chordata; class Actinopteri; order Spariformes; family Sparidae; genus Diplodus; species Diplodus sargus. The sequence continues at coordinate 106,543 of CAEMYA010000406.1, read as the reverse complement.
AACCCTGCAGACGTTGCCACGAGGTCTGTTACTGCTGCTCATCTCTCAGGCACCAGCTGGCTTCGCGGACCAGCATTCCTAAAAGAAATTCAGCAAACCTATCATGAGGACTACAACTTTGAGCTGGTGAACCCTGCTTCAGATGCAGAGATCCGCCCGCAGGTCTCTACAATGAAAACGACCATGTCGAGCAAACAGCTAGGGTCTCAGCGCTTCTCCAGATTTTCTTGCTGGAAGTCATTGATTTAGATCCCTTCATCGATGCCGACGGACTCTTAAGGGTCGGGGGTCGTATCAAAGAGGCAGAACTCCAGTCAGAGGAGAAAACCCCCATCATCATCCCTGGCAAACACCATATAGCAACACTTCTTGTCAGGTATTATCATCAGAAAACACAACACCAGGGACGACTGTTCACAGAAGGTGCTTTACGAGCTGCTGGCTTCTGGATTGTTGGTGGTAAAAGGCGTGTGAGCAGTGTTATTTATGGCTGTGTCACATGCCGTAAACTTCGGGGCACACCTTTGACACAAAAGATGGCTGATCTTCCAGCAGATTGCCTTTCAACGGAACCTCCGTTCACAAACGTTGGCCTGGATGTTTTTGGCCCATGGACTGTGTCCTCACGTCGAACTAGGGGTGGCCTCGCTCAGAGCAAACGGTGGGCGGTGTTATTCACCTGTATGAGCGTAAGAGCCGTTCACATAGAACTCATCGAGTCTCTTGATACATCAAGCTTCATTAACGCCCTCAGGCGTTTTCTTGCCATCAGGGGACCAGTTAAACTCATCTGCTCTGACAGAGGAACACATTTTGTCAGTGCGTGCAAGGAGCTCAAGATTCCCTCCAATATTGATGACACTTCTGTCTAGAAGTTTTTGCTGAACCAAGGCTGCAAGTGGATGTTCAATGCTCCCCATGCCTCTCACATGGGTGGTTCATGGGAGAGAATGATTGGCGTAGCAAGGAAAATCTTGGACTCAATGTTTCTACAGCTCGGGACATCAAAGCTGACTCACGAAGCACTCTCCACACTGATGGCAGAGGTGGTCGCTATCATCAATGCCAGACCTCTCGTACCAGTGTCAACTGATCCAGACGACCCATTCATACTGACACCTGCAACCCTCCTCACACAGAAAGTGAGTCTGTCTTCTGCCCCAGTTGGTGATTGGATCAAAGACCTTCACAAACACCAGTGGCGGCAAGTTCAACATTTAGCTCAAACCTTCTGGGACAGGTGGAAAAAACAATACCTTTCTACACTTCAGCCACGCAGGAAGTGGCAAATTCCCCAGCCTGACCTTCAACCTGGAAGCATTGTGCTTCTCAAGGACGACCAACTAAAAAGAAACGAATGGCCTTTGGGACTAATTACTCAAGTCCTCCCAAGCAAAGACTGCAGAGTACGTAAGGTGGAGATCAAAGTTTCCAGGAAAGAGGGAACTAAAGTATTTCTGCGGCCTGTTACTGAGACAGTTTTGCTCCTGGCTCCTGAGAAGAAGTCATAAAGTTCTATGGACTGTTGGTAGTGGCGATTTGTTACCGCCAGGCGGGGAGTGTTCTGCTATTGTATTTTGGTTTGTAGATTTTGTGATTAAATTGATTGTTTGTTAGTTAGCAGTGGCCCTTTAAGAGAGTCAGGAAGTGGGTCACAGGAAGTCAGGTGTTGTCACAAGTCATTCAGGAAGTGTAGGCACATGGCTGTAAAAAGCTAGTCTGGCCACCTGTTTCAATCCAAAGACATCTGCCTACGTCTCATGCCTTTTGAAGCATCGTCGGTATGTAATCTTATAATATGTACTTTTGTTCAATTATAGTGCGTTATTTGTTGTTTTAAGAGTTGTTTGTGAATTTGAGGATACTATTATTTCTGTGGATGTTTCGTACGTAAAAGGGCTGCTTTGCTAATTTACAGATTCATTTACAATTTATGCTATGTTTATAAAGCAATAAAGAGGCAATTCATATGTAAGCATCATTGAGTTAAAAAGTTAAAAAGGGAAGGAGTAATTTGAGTTTGATAAAAGCATGTTAAATATGTACTGTATAAGAAGTTTATTTTCTAAGCATGTTTCCTTTTGTCTGCTCTCAGTTTCACCCTTTTCTAGTCAATAAACCTGAGGACAAACTGATCACTGTCTCCAGAGGTTTGATGAACGGAAGGTGTTTATCTTACTGCCGAGTTATATTTTGAACATATAATGAGGGCGGCACAGCTACACTTTGTTGTTGTTCATGGCTTTAACCAAACTACAGCTGATAATGTCCAATAGGGCAGGAGGAGCAACAGGGCTTGCATCCAGGACAGGCATGATCACTTCCTCTCCTTCCTTCTCATCTTCCTTCTTGTTCCATCCAAACTTGGTGATGTCCACAGCTGGTGGATCAGGGCGGTCTGCTGCTTTCCAAAGCAGCATCTGTAGATGGGCACGCCGTCCATGGAGGTGCACGTTGCGCTCTGTAGGAGGCAGTGTCTTCAGTGCTGGGGGGGGTTTGCACTTTCGGTATAAGTCATATCTGGCGACATTCAGAGATGCAGACTTCCTGCGGCTGTACAGAGCCAGGAAAAAAAAACCCTCACTGCCTTTGTGATTTGCAAATTAGTAGCTCCCTCCTCTCCAATGAAGTGAAGCAGGTCACCAGGTACTACTCTCATGGCCTTTAGCGCGGACACCTTCCCTTTGCCAACGGGATAGTAGGTGGTGTCACACCCGGAGAGAGTGTGCATAGCCACCTCTCCATCTGCAGGTGACATGTGATACCCACCCTCCAGCACCAATAGACCATGAGCACATACACATCAATGTCGTCGCTGAGAATGTGGACAGTTTTAGCACCACGCCTGGCTGCTTCCAACATGTATGAGATGAGGGTGACATCAGCTTTGTCATGAGTGACAATACTGTCTGCTCTGCTGACCATCTCGATGTGATCTCCTATGTTGTGTGTGCAAAGGAGCTCGTCTAGCCTCCAATCGTTTGTCTCTTTCCTTCATCACTTTATCGCGGCTAGGTAGGAGGGTTTCAGTGAGAGTTGTACTCTATTGAGCTCTCCCCAGCTCTTCTCTGCCTCTCGTGGTCTTTGGCAGAGACTTGCTCATACCGGTCAAAGATAACAAATGTTTGGGTGATGTAGCAATCAAGCCAGCGCCCCATTGTGACGGCGAAGTCAGCCACAGTGCCTTACAATGGCCACATCACGCAATAGATGAGCTGGGATGCATCAATGAGTACAACGTCTGGTGGGTGGGGATTGGGAACAAGGATTTCAACAAGCTGAGCAATCACAGACTTGTTTCCCTTTCTGAAGCATCCATACTCACTGATGATGGATGCAAGCACCGGGCCGAGCTCTTAGATAAAGAGGGTCGAGAGTTCCATTCTTCTCTTGCTCCCCACCACCAGCAGCCGAAGCAAACAACGCCTCAAGATCACATATGATCTTCCCATTGAATCTTTCCCCCCTGGGAAATATGCCGTTTGCGACAGCGACAGCGACTTCTAAGTTGGAACTTCCAATTAATGAAGTGGACAGTCAGACTAATGTAGGGCTCCGCTGTCCGATTGGACCACGAGTTCGTTGTCCGCTGATCATTTTTTCAAAACCATCTTTGGAAACAGTATAAATGGGTACCATGTCTTTAGCCAGGTGAAATGTGATAGCATCTGTTATTTCTTTCTGCCGTTTGAAACCTTTCTCATATGGTGTACCACTTGCAAAGACTTCCGAAATGGTTTGTTGTTTTGGATGGCAGTCAGATCTGGCTTTGCATTTGTCGTACTGAGCTGCGTGGTACCTACGTAAATGGTCAAATAAATTACTTGTGTTACCTCTTGTTGTGGCAACAGCTGCGAGGGAATGTAGGCACAGAACACGTTTTTGTTCAATGTCATCCTTCCTGTAGCCGAAATAATTCCAGATTACGGAAGTTGACTTTCTTTTAGGTACAAGGTCTTCGTTTTCAGCCACTTCATTGCTCATTTTTCAATGCTGTTACCAGCGACTCACTCCATGTGCAGGGGTGTGGTATGCTTTGGAACAATGAATTAGAACTAATATGATTGGTGGATCGCGCATGCAGAGTCTGCATGCACAGTGTGTGAGGTACCCTTGAAATTAGATCAGTTCATTTGCCTCCTACATCGCAGACCCTGCGATGTGACTATGGCGCACACGTACATCGCGACGACGATGCTCAAACAGTATATCATGCAGCTCTTGGATGCGAGCGCAGGGTCAGCTGTAGCATCCTACTAGCTGACGACAGGCTGCTATCACACAGCATTGCTGACCTGATGGAAGGACCGAACCTCAGTGGTTGCATCTCCTTCTGAAGAGTATTTCTTCCTTCTGCAGGCAATGACGAATGACTGGGTTGTGCAGTGTTCCTCTATGGATCCAAAACAATAATACAGAATTTTCCAACAAAAATGAAAGTAAAACAAAAACAGTCTCTGCCTCATAAAGTATTTCTGATTCTGATCCTGATTCTGATTCATCCAGCGAGGAAAGAACTGAAGCCTAGGAAAAGCGAAGTGAAAAACGTTTCTCAAATACACCCTTACGGAAACCGGAGTCTCTTCAAAGCATCACGTTACCTTGGGAATGCAACATGCACTGGTGTCTCCTGACCTTCAAACTGAGTGACGTCATTGTGATCCTGGCGGAGTTTCTTGGCCCGCAGCCGATAGCGACTGGGTGAAAGTTTTGGGTGTGTCATACCTTGAGTTACAGTTCTTTACACCTTTTGGCCGTTGGTTCAGTTCCTTTGTTCTTCAACTCCTCATGTTAATAAGGCCCTAGTAGTTAGGCTTTTGATTTTCCCTAGAGGCCTTCTCTTTGTTTGAGCCATGTGGCATGAGGCCCAACAGAAGCAACCTTTCAGGGCTATCCATTCATTCACACTATACCCTGTCCAGCCATATAGGTTGACAGAATAAGTTCAGTATTCTTCGGGATCCCAGGATCAGGATCAAACACACTGATGAGATAAACTCATAAAAATCTTCCTATTTGACAAATGGTAGGATAAAGGACTAACTCCAAGACAGAAATACCATCCTATTGTTTTAAATGTATTGTTCAGGAAGGCACGGTTAATAGTAGCCCTTTTTACACAGCGTCTCCACTTTATCTCCGGAGGGGTGGTTCGCCAGTTCTCTGCTGATGGTGATTCACAAAGAGCGAAGCATCTCAGCCGTACCTCCGTGTAATTCACACAGAAAGCCGGCTCTGCGGCTCCTAAAGAGTTGTGACATTGATGACGTTGGTGTTTCCCAGTGTCCCCCCCGTCAATCTAAACCTGACGTTGTCCCAAACAGGAAGTGGTGGGGGCTACGGAGCCTGAGAATAGCCTCTCTCACACAGAGACGCTGCATTAATGCCGCAGCGGTTCATCAATTCTCCGCTGTTGGTCATTCACACAGAGCGAAGCATCGTTGGAGTAAAGACGAACAGCTGTGTAATTCACACAGAAAGCCGGCGCTGCGGCTCCTGAAGAGGCATGACAGTACACGTCATGATGATGACGTCGGTGTGTTTTCAAGGTGTTTCCCAGGTTGTCAATCTAGTCCTGTGGACTGTTTATAATGTGTAGTGATTGAGATCCTGACCCACCAAACATCCTGGAAAGTGAAAGAGTTACGTTTTTCGCACTAAATTACATAATTACATAATCGCATCAGTAAACTGGTCGCTGCATCTGGGGGAAAGTTCACTGAAGTGTCGGTCGGGAGGGCTAGCCGTTGCGGTGATTTATATCAACACAACCACTTGAGTGAGTTAAAGTTTTTTGCTGGTGACAGATGCTGTTTTTCGGGCAGAAATGTGATGAAGAGTCGGTAGGACAGGCGGAAGGACGGACGCTGCTCCGCCTACAACTGCGGTATTTTTTTCCTCATAAGTTACAAACGACAGTTACAGTTACTACGTTACTTTTGTTTGGTCATGTAATCGTTAGATTATTCGACTAATCGAAAAAATAATCGCTAGATTAACCGTTTGAAAAATAATCGTTTGGAACAGCTCTCTGGTTGACACCTCCTGCTGTAGGCACAAACGCACTCTTTGTGTCTGAACCAAGCCGACTGACAGCAGCAGAGTGCAGTTAAGGGCTGTGGTGTCTTGGATGTAGGATGGGCTACCATAAGAATGTGCTGCAGAGGTCAAATGACATGTGCATGGCAGCCAGGAGTTGAGAGTACCCGAACACTAAGCATAGACAGATATAGCAGAGTTTCTCATTGTCAGTAGTAGACAGTACAGTCAGACTGCATGTTTCCAGTCACTCCACAGTCCAGACTAAACCCTAGAAAACCTAACCAAAAATGCAACGCTACTCACTTGCTTCAATGAACAATCAGTCTGCAGGCCTTAAAAAGTGCAGTGTCTGTGTTGTTCTTTGCCAACATGGATTGAAGGGGTCTAAGGCAGATGAGAGTGAGAAATAGGTGCAGAGGAATGTCAAGGTTGGATGGCATGCAAGAAGATTTTTCTCTTGGTTCATTGCAAGAGAGGATGTTGAATGTGATGTGGATTAGGCCATGTGGCCCCATCGTCAAGACAGAAGAGACTGAGTATCAATAGTGGCTATTTCTTATACTCTACAGTAATAGATTGTTGTACTTTACTGTCATATTGTATATCTTTAACTTCTTTTCTGTGTTTTAAAACAGGTCAGTTGTTCAGGAAAATGCTTGCTGTGAAGCTGCAGAAATATTTTGTGAACTATGAGACTACCAGCTTTCTTATTTTCTTATACTCTAATAGATTTTATTTTGATTTACATGTACTTTATGTAATATTTACAGTATTTCAGTGTGCAGCCACAGTTCGAAAAAAAAAAAGAATCAATGGAATCAGAAAATGCATCAAAGCATTTCTGATACTGGATTCAAGTCTTTGCAAGAAGGCAAATTTAACAACAAACGGCACTGCCATGAAAGCTACGTAGAGTAATAGGCCACAATGACAAGCAATGGTGCACCGATTTGCACTGAGTGCTGTCTTTTGTTGTCCACTGTGTAATGGTTGATTGGAAGAGCTCATACACTTGTTTGCAAGTTGTGTTATTTGAAGGCAAAATGAGCTTTTGTTGCATATTTTAAATGTTTTGGCACGGTTAGAGCCTTTTGCAAACAAAATGAGTCATTTTGACCATGAGTGCCACTGTTTGGCCTGTGTGTTAACTGTTTTGAAAATGAGAAGTTTGAATTGACTGCTGCTTCAAAGCAATCAAGAAAAACTGTAATGGTGCAGGGAAAGAGGAGAGGGAAAGAGGAGGGAAAGAGGAGAATAATATTTTTTCTCCTCTTTGTTTCTCTCTTCTGTTTTCAGAAAGGAGACAAACGGAACAGAAAGAGATAAAGAAAGGCGAAGCAAGCCAATGTACATTCAGGTGGACTATTAAAGCACTATAGGCAATCTCATAAAGCAATTCTGAAGACAGATAGCTTGAGTCTCATTCTCAGGTCCTTAAATAGTGAGGTTGAAGTTGGGGGAATAGACTTTTCCAAACAAATCAGAAAGTCAAGTGTCAATGACTGTAGGTCAGGTTTCTTGGGTTTAATAGAGGTTGATGTTGAGCCAAACCAAACAACCTCCAGATTCCTGGATTAAAGATTCCAAAGCCAAGGACTGCTGACCTTACCCTACCCTACCCAGGCTGTACATGGCCAGCAAAAAGTTATTCATAGACTTGTTAGCTTATTATTGACCTTGTTCTGCAGTGGTCATGTTAGTGTGTGGTTACTTCAGTGAGCATCTGAGTGTCGCACCTTTACTTTCCATAAAGGATCTAATGTGGTTTCTGCATGTTATAATCACTGAGCTGACTGTACTCTGCCGTACTCTGATGCCCAGACAATGAGGGGTCATGAAGGTGAATGATACACTGATCTCTTCTTACTCTTTCATGGCTTATCTCTCTCGGTCTGTCCTCTTTATTTTGTTTTATCTTCCAGCCTTCTCTCCCTCTATTTATCTGTTTGTTGCTCCTACTATGACAGTAAGTTGCGACATACAATAAGTCATGCTGATAAGGTGTTGATCATAATATTTTCTTGGTAAAGAAGTCCAGTGATTTCAATTGTGGTTATATTTCTTGAAGCTATCCATGCTAAATTAATTCAGTTCCTTTGTAGATCTGTTATTCATGAAAGTAATCTTCTTTATCTTTTTCCTACACAGAGACTGATTGGCCATCTCTTCTTCCAGTGTGAAAAGGTGAACAGTTTTTGATCCCAACTGCTCTGGATCTGTTTGTGGTCCTCTAGTAATCCAGCTGGATCCAGATGATGGAGTGCTTGCTGTGTTTGCTGGTCCTCAGCTCCGCATCCCTAAAGGAGGCTTTCGGTAAGCCCCACTTCACAGTGTGCTGTGTGTCTTCTTCTTCTTCTTATCCTCTTCTTCTGCTACTTCTTCTTCTTAATTGATGAATTGCAAACCAACTTTAGAGGAGCATGTTGCCAACCAGAAGGGTGTGTAAGTGTTGTGCTGGTTAAGTCAATGTAAGCAATAGCGCTTTATGTTGTTGTTGACTATAAATTTGCTGATACAGATTAATAGCCAATAATAGATCTCATTGTATCTTCTGCATGCATACTCTTGCGCAATGTCAACAAAAGCCAGGGATACAAATTAAGGAGCATTTTTGATGTTTTCCTAAACACCAAACTGACTTTGGCAATAGTAACGAATTAGCATTAGTAATAGTAGTACTAAGTAATTAGTAATAGCTTAGTTAAAAATACCCTTCTTCATCAACCCTGTCTAGAAATTATGTTCTCCTACAACTAAAATGCATTCTCATTAACATTTGAAGGAAAACATATTTATGCCCGGATTACTTGTGTTTCACAGAAAAATAAAAAATACTCGAACGAGATTGTTCCAATTAAGAAAAACGCTGCATGTGGTCGGGAGCATTGTAGCAAAGCAAGCAAGGAAACTGATGGCAAAGACATGTTGATTAAAAACGTATTTGTAATATGTCACAACCAACCAAACAAACAAAAACATTTTTTACACTCAAATGGAATTAAGAATACATTTCAATAATGAGAATGTCATTTCTAGGAGACAGGATCGTCCTCATTCTGCATTAGCAAATATCTCCCTGACATTTTGAATCTTGACACACTTCACAGAACTGCTAGAAAATATTTGTGGCTCACACATCATTAACTAGCTGCAGCAACATTTAAAAAATAGTTCAATTTTAGAAGTTAAGTCACAAAAGTGCGTGGGAGTGTGAGATACAGAGTTAAATGTGTCGATGCAGTTCATGTGGAGGTCTTACGGAGCTGATTAAAATTTCATGACTGATGATTTGGACAGCAGGTGAAAGGGATTCAGTTTTCTCTAAGAAGTCCCTCAGGTCCCTCCTTCTTCCTCTCTGCTGCGCTGCAGCCCTGCCTTCAAAGCCCCTCCTCACAGAGGAGCCTGCTGTGCACGAGCAGGCTTGTAACCACGGTAACAGAGGACGCCAGATAATCAAGACGGCGCATTAAAAATAACAACAACAAAATAAAGACATAAAGACAAAGCTAAACACCGGAGTTAGCATACAAGCTAACAAGCTAGATTTAGCAACAATCTACGTAGCTCGACTGCAACATTGTATGGCCATATGCGCTATTGTGAGTATTACTGTAACCTCCACCACCATAGCCTTGTGGTTAAAACACAGAATGAAACATATATCAAGCAGAGGTCCTTACTTGTCCAGGAGAGAAGTCCTTACAAATCCCGCAGCTCCCTCCACCTCTGACATGACGCTCTGATATTTATCCTAGTTTTCTCCCTGGCTCAGTCCAATTCTGTCTTTTTACACTGCTTTTCCTCATCACTCTTCTTATTTCTTCTCTTCGACGAGGACAATGGTGGAGCATTTTTCTGCTCTGTTGTTGTTGTCTGTTCATTGTTTACAGTTTGGGCTAAAGCTTGAATGTATCTGCACTGAGCCTGCACAGGGAGGGGCACTGCCCAGTACGCTGCGTGAGGGAGGGGGGCTGCCAGCAGTGTATGTACAAGAATGACATTTCTCAGACACTCCCCTTGGCTCTGATTGGTTGTATTGAGCCGGGAGCAGTGGTAATTCTTGCAAATCAAATTACAGCCACTGGGTGGAGCCACAGACTGGATTTTTACAGAGCTGACCTGTATCTTATTCTACTGTCAGATCATAATGACAATTTTAGCAAATATAACAAAAACATTGTTACAGACTACAGCTTTAAGCTGAAACTTGACCTGAACTTGACCACAGGGCATCAGTAAGCACCTATTGTGTCATATTGTTAAGATGAATACACTATATGAAAAAACATTTTGGTGAGCAACTTTGTACTTTGATTTAAATGATTGTCTCTCCTGCGTCCATGACTAGAATAGGTTTGCCAGGATAACCTGTCTAAGTTAATTTCTCTTCACTCGCCTGCTTGCTTCCATAGTACAAAGATCCCAAGTTCCCTGAATTGACTCACTTCCTGTGACACTCTGCCTGCTGTGGTCACAATCTTTTGAAATAATTTATTGATTAGGGATTTAAAGATTTCAACTTATTTGTAGCATTTTTAATGAACCAAATATGTAACACCATAAACATTTATTAATACAAGAATATTATTTTCATTTTTATTTATTTATTTTTTTTAAATCAAAACATCCAGTGGACCAAATCCAATCTTATGGTGGGCCAACTTTGGCCCGCAGGCCAAACCTTGGGCAGCCCTTGGCTTATTTATCAAGTTCAACCCAGTTGTTTTTGACAGTCTAAGTCTCAGCCTCTGCTTTTCCAGCTTTAGATCAAACAATGAAAGATTTAAAATGTTTCCACAATTTTGTACTTTTATATATATGCAATAGCCATATCTGATAGATAAACAGAGTAACAGGAAACTGCATGAACCAAGGGAAGATATGGCTGATAGGAAGTTCTGTATATGCACAATGTGGTGTGTGATTAGTGTGTTGTTAAAACTGTTCATTCCAGGTGGAGATGTGTGTGTATCGGGTCATGACAGTGGGCCAGTGTTTGAAGAACAGCCCATCAGTGTAATTTACCCAGAGGGTCTGAAGGAAGGCAAGGTGACCCTCAGCTGTCAGGCCAGAGCCAGCCCAGCCGCTTCCTACAGGTGGGTAACACACGCACCCACACAAACACACACTCACTGAATGTGATCAGTTTTAAGGAGCGTGTATTCACTAAAAATTTGGCCTAGAAGGTACATTCTTCAGAGGAAAGTGGCACTTACAGGTTGTGATGTCATTTGTTAATCAGAGAAGAAGAAAAAGTAAATGTAAACATATGACTTCCTTTTTTTCCCCATAACTTTGATTAACAACACGTGTCCATGCTGCTTACATGAACAAATAGTGGAGTTTGTCACTTGTTTTTTTCTCAGTGTTCTAGTGTTGGTGGATCACAAAGACCATTAATCTACATACCAGCTGACAGTACTGTATGATACTGACGGCCGGTACAACAGTTGGGTCCTTGAAATTCAGGCAAAAGAAGGCTCAGTATTTCAGCCACATTTGTGAAGCTTTTGATCTGACACAGACCTCAGTGATCCATTATGACATACTTAATACTTAGATTATTCCACGCATGACAACAGAAATCATGTCGACCAGTGCACTTTTTCTGTGCATATATCAATATTTTTCTGTATTTCTGTGTTAATGTCAATCTTAATGTAAACAGTTACTCTATAGTATGACCACAACTAGTAATTTGTCATGTTATAAACACTGATCAGCCACAACATTAAACACACTGACAGGTGAAGTTATTGACATTGATCAACTTGTTACAATGCAATGTTCACCTGGGAATCCTTGGGTCCTTAACATGGACCAAATGTGCCCAAACTGAGTTTGGGTGGACCAACCACCCAAACAGTTACAGACAGTACCCTCATCATGACCATTGTGCTCTCTGATGGCAATGGCACCTCCAGGAAGTAAATGCGACCTGCCACCAACAAAACTGTTCAGGAATGGCCTGAGTAATATAACAAACAGCTCAAGGTGTTGACCTGCACAGCTCCCAATCCAGTCTAGCATCTGTGGGATGTGCTGGAAAAAGTCTGGTCCATGGAGTCTAACCTACGAAACTAAAAACATTTGCTGCCAATGTACTGGTACTTTGTTCAGGGACGTTCTATTGTCACATTCCTCGGGAACTTCCAGTGCAGTGTTGTGTGGCAGGAATGGTCGAGATGCTGTGTGGTATAACCATAGTTAGTAAATAGTGACTAATGATAACTGATAATAACTGTTATAATGATAAAAGTAAGAAATTAAGGGTAATCAAGTGTGAAAGAGATGCTGAAATATACTACTCTGCACCAGCTGATTGAAATGTGCACCTACTCATTAAAGCTACTGTAGTGTGATGATGTGAAGTGTGAAAATGTAACCATAAATATAATAATTCAATCATATAACCAAATATGTAACACATTTATTATGTTCAAAAATGCAGTGCAAAAAGTGATCTGATATAATGGGATATATCAAGAAGGGACTGGGTTATCAAAAAGCCTGAAGGCCAGAGTTTCTAAGAGCCTGTGATATAGATGGAGAAAAAGCACCTGTTTAAAAAAATACAAAGCGAGGCGAAGTGTACATGCAGCTATGCACGGAGTCGAAGATAGTGGAATCACGTGCACCAAAGCTACGCGCAGGTGCAGAGGGAAGAACAGGGATTTTCCATAGAAAAATAGCACTGTCAGCAGAAAAAAGAATAGGGATTGGTTGAGGCCATGAAGCCCGAGAAAAAGTTTTTTTGTGTTTAAAAGAGGATGCCCAATGCTTTGAACCTCGGGTCGGTGCACTTTTTTTTTAACAGATTTTGTCTGTCTTATCTCGTGCTTTGTTTGCCGGCAAATAAAATTCTACTGCACTCAGCCTTGAAGACTCCTGGTGACTTTTTTGATCTTTGAAATCTTTTGGACCAACCAAGAAAAGTGAAGACAATTAATGACAGCTGCTGTATGGCTGCATTCATTCCACTCTTTAAATTCATTGAGATATGTTTATCTCCTGTTTGCTGTGTTCTTATCAATTTGCCACGCTTTTTGTCTTGTAGATGGCTTGTGAATGGCACAGAAGTCCCACTGGGTTTGGAACCACGTTACACCTTGGTGGCTGGGAACCTGGTGATCAGCAGCCCTGAGTCTATTCGAGACACAGGCTCTTATCAGTGTCTGGCCATCAACCGCTGTGGCACCATCATCAGTCGAGCAGCTAACGTCAAATTTGGCTGTGAGTGAGAAAAGGCCTTTCAACTTTCCGCCCGAATGGGTCACTGTGGCAGGGATCAAAGACGTTAGATAAGATCATGATTCAGAGGATTTACTTAACACTAATTCTCCATAGTTATACCATCAACTGTGTGTCATTGCTGCTTTTGTTCCAACTGGCATGTGACCATAGCCTTTCCATTACTTTCTTTTTCTCTACTTTACACCTTTCTATGTTTCTCCAGATGTCAATGACTTCCCTCCAGACAGCAGGAGTCCTCAGACAGCATATGAAGGGTTAGGAACCTTCCTGGCCTGCCAACCCCCTCCACATTACCCAGGTATCCACTCAATTCCAGTATTCCTACACATCCTGAAAAAAACAAACATGTTCAGACTACTTATTAACTATTAAAGGGATAGTTCGCGTTTTTTGAAGTGGGGTCATATAAAGTACATATCTATAGTCGATCTGTTCCCTACCGTAATCACCGATCAGCGTAGCCTCAGTTTGGAGGAGGAGAGAGCCGCTCCAGCCAGACGCTCAGCTTTGTACTGCAGTGAACGGGGTCCAGAGAAAAAGTGAAATTAACCACCTAAAACAAGGTTCACCTACAAAAATCTATATCAGTTCAAGTGTACGTTGTATAGGTAAAATTCCCACCGCTTCACATCGCTGTCAGACCACCCTTTCTTTTGGCACTACATTTTCTCAACCGCAGAACCCCCGTATCCCTACGCACTAGCGTAACTGAGTAACAGCTGATCTGTGAGCAGCGGAATACAGCGCGAGGCCCAGCTGCTGGACGAGAGGTTTATTTTCGATAAAAACGAAACTTAACTCTCTGTATCCCTCCGCATTAGCGCTCATGCGTAGAGATGTTTTGGAATGCTGGCTGTTTTGATATTGAAATCTGAGCCAGCGCATTCCAACTGTGTTACTGGTCAACCTTTTTTCTCTTCCCAGCTCTGTCTTACCGCTGGATAATCAATGAATTTCCCAACTTCGTCAAGACAAAAGATGGTCGATGGTTTGTGTCGCAGGTAACAGGGAACTTGTACCTGGCCAAAGCAGAGCCAAACGATACCGCAAAATATTACTGCTTCACCACCATCAACTTGGACATCAGCACTAAGAGCACCTTCAGCAAAGACAACCAGCTCACTGTACTGTCTGATGGTATGGATTCTCTACAGCTACACTACATTACTGACCTTTCAGTCATCACATGTAGCTCTACCATGGAGGTCTGCAGAAGCACTAGCTGTTTGCACCTGATGACTAAGGATAAAGGGATATCTAAAAGAAGATTTGGTGTGGTGTGCATGTTATGTGTGATAACCTGACTTAAGTTGATATCTGAGTAGAAGTAGAAGAGTTCTGTAACAGTTTGTCAGATGTAATGTAATGTTACGTGCTTACTACAAACGAAACCTGCGTCATAACAATTTTATGCCTTGAAAACTTATGCCTTGATGTAAATAGAAAATGTGTTTCAGTTCACCAAAATCACTGATAGCTGGTGCTGTCCCAGTCTGCTATTGGATGAAATTTAAGGTGTGCAATCTAGATGGGATTTAATCTGAACACTTGCAATGGTATTGTATTTCAGCCAATCCCAAGAAGTCAGCTCCAAGCATCAAAGTGCGCTTTCCAGCAGAGACCTACGCCCTTGCAGGACACACCGTTCAGTTAGAGTGCTTTGCCTATGGAAAGTAAGGAAACTCTGAAGTCTGTCTGTCTCTGCAAGTCATTTGGGGTTGAGAGGCTGTGCCCTGTTTGGCTTTAGAAATATTTCCAAATGTATCCATCTTCTTACTTGCCGGTCTTGGACCCCATCTGGACTCTATGATATTTTATTTTGAAACTACCACATGCTCTTCCTTTATTTCACCTCACACTGCAATCAATTTTTCGTTTTCTTAGTCCAGTCCCAAAGCTGCGATGGAGGAAGGTGGACGGTTTGATGCCGTCCAAGGCTGGCTCCAGTGCAGAAGGTCCCACCCTCATCCTGCCATATCTCTCCTTTGATGACGAGGGCCTATATGAGTGTGAAGCCTACAACTCAGAAGGAAGTGATACGTACCAGGGACGCATCAATGTGCAAGGTAAAGAAAAGATTTATTGTCAACATCTGTTTATATTGCAGCAGCGTATATTGTACAAACACAGTCTGATATTGATGTTACCATGCTGATGGTATATTAGCAGGTCAATCTCATGACTGAATTAACATCGTGGTCACTGTAAAATAAAAGACAGAATGGCAGTCAGAGCTGAAACATTTCCGTATCACTTTCAGTAAGTATGCGTGGAAGAGTTCCCAGGCATTGATTGTATTCATTAGAAAGTGGCAACACCATTCCCCATGTGCCCCAGCACGTGCTACCAGTCCTCACACTTCCCGACTGTTCAGATAAGGGTTGTCAGGATGAGAGGAGAAAGTGTGGAGAATCAACAGATTCAGATGAAGAACAGCAGCCCATTAGCTCAAAAATGCATTGTGAAGTTGCAAGTTCAGCTTAAATAGGCTGATGAAGGTTCTCAGTCATCCAGGTCATACTAAGTGCTGTATCGTAGGCAACTGGACAACTTCTTTAATTCTGACTAACTGGAGGAGAGTTGCAGGCTTTTAAACTCTGTGTGGGAGTGTCCTTACAGAGTTGTTAAGGACGTATCTGGGGCGACTGTGGCTCAGGGTTAGAGCCAGCATCTTGTTATCGGAAGGTTGCTGGATAAATTCCCCTGGTGGGCATGTTGAAATGTCCTTGGGCAAGATACTGAAATACCAAACTTCTCCTGATGTGCTGGTCGGCACCTTGCATGGCAGCCACCGCCATCATTGTATGTATGAACAACTGTAAGTCGCTTTGGACAAAAGCATCTGCCCTAAAATGTAAATGTAAATGACACATGTAAGCTCTGAGTTTCACAGTCGTTAGAGCCACTTGTCGGTCGTTGAGCCTACATGTGGGATGCTAACTAGGGATAGACCGATTACCAGCCGTCTGATTTTTTTATCCGACGGCTGATAAGAGATCAATTTAAAACTGGGTTATTTTGGCTCTGATGCAGCTGCGCCTCTCTGTCTGCTGTCAGTACTCTGCCTCCAGCATTGTCCCACCCACAGCACCATCTGATTGGTTACACACAGAGCGGGTAAACAGCCAATCAGCAGTGAAAGCTGTGCATGCACAATGCTCACACACGGCGGAGAGGAGAAAAAGTTTAGCCACCATGTGGCCAAACTGGAATCATAGCCCGGCACTGTTCCTGGGGGCTTGGTTTCCAAGGTAAGTTAAGGCAGCAGACTCTCCCGAAATCATCCCAGTCCTCTACAACTCACAGCTACTAGTAACATTACTGTGAGCCCATTAACGTTATTTATACCATGGTCTCTGGGGGAATACTCGATTCTGATTGGCTGCAGAGTGGCCATTAATCCCTGATATATGGACACCTACTAAGTAGTTCCAGTCAAATTGTCTGTTCACCGTTCTGAATTAATGCGCTAGCTGGCATATCAAATCTGAACATTTTATTTCCAACATTGAGTGCAGTCCGTCAGTCCTTCAGTGCCTTATCCTCTGAACACCACTGTAACACACAAGCTGCAGAAAGTACACTTCCCCTCTAAGCTTACTGATAGGTGAATAATCTCACATCCCGTTCGCTGTTCAGCTCTCTACTTCAGGCTGCGGCCACAGTAACGTTACACACGGCCGATCATTTGTTCGTGAAAATCTTGATATCGATTTGGGGAAAATGTCTTGACTGGTTTGCTAGCTAGTCTTGTTGTTAAACATACTGTCAAATTATATTTACTGTTTGTCAACTGTTTGTCAAATGTTATTAAGGAACAAGGAACCTGGAAGGTCCCTATTGTTTTTTGAATGATTATTAGGGCCCGAGCAGGGAACCTGGGAGGTCCGTATTGTAATCGTAAAGATTATTAGGGCCTGAGCAGGGAACCTGCAAGGACCCTATTGTTTTTCAAATGATTATTAGGGCCCGAGCAGGGAACCTGCGAGGTCCCTATTGTAATTGTAATGATTATTATTATTCTTCCGACTTATTAGGGGGCAAAGCCCGAGGGACCGAGGGAACGTTTCCTAGGACCAGCGGTGCGAGGAACCCTATTGTAATTGTAAACATTTTTAGGGGGCCAAGCCCGAGGGGCCGAGGGAACGTTTCCTAGAACCAGCGGTGCTAGGAACCCTATTGTAATTGTAAAGATGTTTAGGGCCCGAGCAGGTCATCGACCTGTGAGGTCCCTATTGTAATTGGAAAAATTATTCTTCTTATTATTATCATTCCGGTCCGAGTTCGACTGCAGTTTTGGATGCCTGAAAATAATCAAAAACTCACCAAATTTGGAATACACGTCACATCTGACGAAAATTGCGATCCTCTGTCATCGTTGTGAATTTCCATCACTAGGTGGCGCTGTTATTAACTGTTAAATAGGCAAGTGTGTTTTGGCTAATAAGTCCCATATACTTTGTTGTATATTCAAAAACCTTATATCCACGCATTCAGTGAATTGTGATGAATCTCGTGGTATAAGCCACGCCCATTTGCGCCCACCGTTTTTTTCCGCTACGTCGCAAAATGTCGAAAAGCTTCTTTTTCGAACTCCTCCCAGGCGATTTCACCTATTGCACGAAACTTGTCACACAGTATCTGTGGATCGTCCTGACAAAAAGTTATTGAAAGAATTTTGATAGGCCACACAATACTCAAATTATTAAATATCAATTTCCTGCAAATTTGGTTCAAAACAGGAAGTGTTGCATATCTCCACATTGGTATGGTCTAATGACATGAAACTGAGGTTACGACTTCGCCATAGGTCGCTAAGGCCCTGTGCAAAATTTCAGGCGATGACTACAAGGTGGCGCTCTTTAAACTGAACTATTCTATATCTCCACATCCGTTCATCGGATTGACACGAAACTTTGTATAGTTATTGCCAGTGCCCTCCTGAGGAGAGCCTCTGAAGGGTTCACCAATTTGACTGTAGATGGCGCTGTGGTGCCAATCTAGTTTTATATTTGGCACTGTGCCCACACCATAACACTTATGGAAATGAAATTCATAGAGGTGCGATGGAATGGCCCCTGTGACTCACACACCAAAAATGACCAGCAGGGGGCGCTATTTTCAATGCAAAGTGTTTTTGGCACATAACTCTCACATTATATGTAGCACGTTGTTAAACCTTATATCTACATGTTACCTGAATTTAGCTGAATGCTGTGGTATAGGCCACACCCACTTTTGTGATAATTTTCCATTCGCAAAATCATGACAAATGAAAAACCTACTTTTTCGAACTCCTCCTAGACAATTTGACAGATTTGCACCAAACTTTGCATGTAGCATATGTGGACCCTCCTGACAAAAAGTTATTAAAAGAATTTTGATAGGTCACACAATACTCAAGTTATTTAATATCAACTTCCTGCAGATTTGGTTCAAAACAGGAAGTGTTGCATATCTGGACATTGGTATGGTCTAATGACATAAAACTGATGTTGCTACTTTGCCATAGGCTGCTGAGGCCCTGTGCCAAACTTCAGGCAATGACCACAAGGTGGCGCTCTTTAAACCGAGCTAATTTATATCTCCACATCTGTTCTTTAGATTGACACGAAACTCTGTATAGTTGCTGTCAGTGCCCTCCTGAGGAGAGCTTATGAAGGGTTTACCAATCCAACTGCAGATGGCGCTGTGGTGCCAATTTAATTTTATATTTGGCACTGTGCCCACACCATAACACTTATGGAAATGAAAGAGCAAAAGCATTTTGGCACATAACTCCCACATTATATGTAGCACATTGTTAAACCTTATATCTACGTCTTCCCTGAATTCAGCTAAATGCTGTGGTGTAGGCCATACCAACTTTTATTTTTCCAATTTTCCATTCGCAAAATCGTGACGAATGAAAAACCTACTTTTTCGAACTCCTCCTAGACGATTTGACCGATTTGCACCAAACTTTGGATGTAGCATCTGTGGATCCTCCTGACAGAAAGTTATTAAAAGAATTTTGATAGTCCATAAAATGCCCAAAATATAAATCAGCAAACTCCTGCATATTGTGTTGAAGACAGACAATCTTGCATATCTTCATAAGATACTGTCTGACTATCACGTAAATGCTTATAATTATGAACCATGGCGTAATGATGGTCTGTGTAAAATTTAGTGCAAATCGGCCAATAGGTGGCACTCTGGTC
Source organism: Diplodus sargus (assembly GCA_903131615.1). Lineage (NCBI taxonomy): Eukaryota > Metazoa > Chordata > Actinopteri > Spariformes > Sparidae > Diplodus > Diplodus sargus. Next base: position 87,044 of record CAEMYA010000406.1, on the reverse strand, counting down.
GCAGTCTAATTAGTGTCAATGGAAAGTAAATGGGAAAATCTTCAAATCATCAAGTCCTTGTAACTTCACCATACAATGTCCTATCTACGCCAAATATCTCAGGAATGTAGAGGGAATCGCCCTGCGTATATCTGTGCATCAAAACTGTGTCATATTCATAGTGCCACCCACTGGACACAGGAAATCAGACAAACATCATTCAATTGACATGACGTTTACTGCTTGATTTCTCGCCGTCGTGACATGCAAGTAGGCCGACGAGCATGGACTGCGAGGGCCCGTTCATCACTGCTTGCAGTTTTAATTAGGGCCCGAGCAGGTCATCGACCTGTGAGGTCCCTATTGTAATTGGAAAAATTATTAGGGCCTGAGCAGGTCATCGACCTGTGAGGTCCCTATTGTAATTGGAAAAATTATTCTTATTATTATTCTTCTGCGCTTTAACTGCAGTTTTGGAAGCCTGAACATACCCAAAAACTCACCAAATTTGGAATATACGTCACATCTGGCAAATTTTTTTTTATAATTTAATGTCGCTGGACGCGGACTTGACCTGCCTGCTCTGTAGCGCCCCCTAATGTTCAGCCCCCGCCCCTCGCCACTCCAACAGGAAGCTCGCCATTTTGATGTGTGGCGGCATTTTTGTCCAATTCATGCCTACTTTGAAAACTATCTTGTCCTAGAGCTTAAACACCACAGTCTTCAGATTAACTCAATTATCAACTTCATGCCTTGAAGAACAAAAGTTATTAAAATCTTTTCAGCTACGTCATACTTTAGTGGGCGGGGCAGTGGAAACCATTTTTTCCCCTCGCCGTCAAGCATCAAGGCTTAATAACTTCAAGATACAATTTCCTATCCACACCAAACTGCTCATAGATGTAGAGGGTGTCTCCCCGAATACATCTCTGCATCAATACTAAGTCGGCCATTTTGCTTTTGGCTGCCATTTTGAAAAAATGCCTATCTTCTTACTTAAATGATCTCCTCCTACAAACGTAACACCACCAACTTCACAGTCACTCAGTATCATCCTCTGACCTTGAAGATGAAAACTTATGGAAATCTTTATCCATAATTTAATCTTTATAATCTTTAGCGGTAATTTTCCATTCACAAAATCGTGACAAATGAAAAACCTACTTTTTCGAACTCCTCCTAGATGATTTGACCGATTTGCACCAAACTTTGCATGTAGCATCTGTGGACCCTCCTGACAAAAAGTTATTAAAAGAATTTTGATAGGCCTCACAATACTCAAGTTATTAAATATCAACTTCCTGCAGATTTGGTTCAAAACAAGAAGTGTTGCATATCTCCACATTGGTATGGTCTAATGACATGAAACTGAGGTTACTACTTCGCCATAGGCCGCTGAGGCCCTGTGCCAAATTTTAAGGTGATGACCACAAGGTGGCGCTCTTTAAACTGAGCTAACTTATATCTCCACATCCATTCATCGCATTGACACGAAACTTTGCATACTTATTGTCCTTCTGAGGAGAGCTTATGAAAGGTTTACCAATTTGATGGCAGATGGCGCTGTGGTGCCAATTTAATTTTTATAATTGGCACTGTGCCCACACCATAACACTTATGGAAATGAAATTCATAGAGGTGCTATAGAATGGCCCCTGTGACTCACACACCCAAAATGACCAGCAGGTGGCACTATTTTCCTGGTGAAAGCATTTTTTCCATTCGTAAAATCGTGAAAAGTGAAAAACCTGCTTTTTTGAACTCTTCCTAGACGATTTGACCGATTTGCACCAAACTTTGGAAATGCAGTCAATTCTTTTACAAATTCTGTAGCCTGGGCAACATTGGGAACTGCCACCTCAAATGCCAACAACTCTGGACTCAGATTCAGTGTTTCATAATGCTGGTACTCAATCACAAAGATATCTTTTATCAGTCCGAAATGTTGAACGCTCTTATAAGCAGTGATGGGAATAACGACGTTAGAATAAACGACATTTCTAACTGAGTTTTTTTTTTTCAGTAACGGGTAATCTAACTAATTACTATTTTCATCGCAACGCTGTTACCGTTACCGACTGTTAAATGTGGCGCATTACAAACTGAAGCTGATCATTGAAGCTGTTGTCACCGACTTGGCTCTCAGTCACCGAAGCAGGGTTGGTTTATTTTCCTCCGATGAGGCAGTAGGGAGGGGCGGGACAACCGCGTAAGTGATGATGATTGGCTCTCTAACGTTGAGTGAGAGTTCGTAAGCCAATCAGTGGCAATGTTCAGTTTACACACGCGCACAGCAGCCTCACACACAGAAACTAGCAGAGGTGAACTGCAGCAAGGCGAGTCTGGAGGGCAAGTTAACATTTTCAAAGTGGAAGTACAGACACTACTTTAATCTCCTTTGTCTACGTCCGTTGTAAGCAACTCTGATCTAATGAAGCATCTCTCAGCAGCACACGCTTCTAAAAAAATAACACTTCCCAAACACTCCATTGCTGACGCTGTTGATGATGATAGCAGTCCAGGTGTGGCTAAAGGAAGCAACACACCGGCCCAACCGTTGGACGTCTGAAGCGTTTGGAGAGACTCGGACGAGGTCGGGAACATTTCTGTGCGGTGTGTTCTGCTGTGTTGGAAGCTTTCAGAGCCGTTTGGACGCTGTCTGCTCCGACTATAACGTTAGCTCCGCAAACAGCTTCACAATAACTTGTGACACAGACTGAATTGAATTCAATGATAGGCAGTTATGTTGTTGAAAAACTTTCTCCCGTTTGTTGACTCATTGGCAAAATATCGGGAAGAGCAGGTGACAATCCGCCATGCAGAAAGACATTTTCTAAATACATATGTAGACTCCGAGTACGCTAAAATGACTGCCGAGCTCAAAAGGGGGAAGAAATAAAAGTAATGCAATAGTTATTTTTCCTGGTAACTAAATACTTTTACAGTGGAGTTATTGTGTTACTAACTCAGTTACATTTTGGGAGAAGTAACTATGGCTCATTACTTCAGTAACGTGCCCAACACTGCCTATAAGTCATTCTAGTTGTGATTTCTGTAAGATGTATAAAAATAAGGACAGGCTTTAGGTTTTAAGGTTTAGTTTTAAGATGAAATAAGTCTTGTTCAAGATAAACCTGCTTGGAGTTTAGACATTCTTCACTAATACTATAATATTTTTCTCTAAATTTTACATTTTTCTTAACTAATCTACAGTTTAATTTTATATTTGGCACTGTGCACACACCATAACACTTATGGAAATGAAATTCATAGGGGTGGTCGAGAATGGCCCCTGTAATTCACACACCAAAAATGATCAGTAGGTAGCGCTATTTTACACGTGAAGACCACTGTTGTCTTTCAAATCACATGTATCCTTTTTGCTTAGGAACCTCTGGATAACCTCTGAATAATTCCATTACATTGCTGGAAGTCAGCCTTATATTTATCAGATTTTATTGAAACTTCAAAATGTAGCTGCATGCACTTTATGGAATAAAAACTAGCAAACAAAGCAGAAATTAGATCAAAAGCTTGACATTCACAGACAGCCATAAATAAGTTTTTGTACAAAGGCAAGTGAAGCATTATTTACACTCATTTCTGTGCAGTGATGACAAACAATGTCAGATGTTCATGGCATTTGCAGGCAGTTGTCTCACTTGCACATTACAACATGGCATAATTGATGGGTGATGTTTAGCACCACATAATGGATAAGTCAGTGGTAATTAGCCACAGCACACAATTTTCAAATAAGCAAATTTGCTAAGAATGCCATTTGCATGTTGTGTCTGCCCTGTGAATGTGGCAGGCAACAACATGTGTGTAGTTGTGATTCTGCCTGGCTTTTCCGCGATGAACGCAGTGGCTTCACCTGCAATTTGAAACAACTAAGTGATTTCTTTGGTTAAATAACACATACCACAGCTACTGCAGGACGCTCGCCAAACCTGCTCACTTGACCGCTGTCCCTTTCCAGAAGGAAGAATCTCATCTCTGCATCAATACTGATTTGGCCATTTTGCTTTTGGCCGCCATTTTGAAATATTTCCAATCCTCGCACTGTCATGACATTCTCCGACAGATTTAACACAAGAGACTTCACTGTCACTCACTATCATTCACAGACCTTAAAGATGAAACCCTTTTCAAAGCTTTCACCTACGTCATGCCTGCTGGCCTATGGAGTAAGATAGCTGTCAAAAAGACGTGTGCATGATTCTCATATTCGTATTCGTAATGTTAAACATTTGTGCGCAAATAAAATTGTTATACACAAAATTCTACTGTCACACAGGAGTCTGAGAAATGATTTGGGTTAGGATTGTTTTTATGTGAGTATGAATCTAAAAGCTGTGAGTGCAAAGTCATGTGAGGACGACTAATTTCTACTACTACGAAGTCCTCACTGTGAACACGAATTCAAGTTTTTGGGTACAAGTTGAAAAGTGTTGAAATGACGTCACATAGGTCACAGGCAGGCCACAGGGGAAAATAATCGAACCTTGATTACTCCAAACGTGTATGTGTCAAAGCCAAAATTGGCTTACAGCAGTGGACTGGGTGGAGCTGCCAGCTTAGGTGAAGCATCACAGGTAAAGTCAGTAACGTCTATGTCAAGTATTTATTCATAAAACGGTACTATTTAAGATAATATACAGTTCATGGACTTACAGACTTACTGCTTTAGCTTGCAAGCTAACGATATGCCGGTGACGCTAAGTTAGTGCCAGTCTTGCTGTAGCATTAGAAGTTTGCTTGTGCTAGTTAATTAGCACTGACCTGCAAAATATGAAATAATTAATTTGAGACATAATGTTGATCAAAATACGATTTTAAGTGATTTTTAAATTGTATCAATTTCTGCATAACAGATAGTTGCTAGAGACGCCACTCTGATCAGAGGAGCACAGATGGAAAGAGGCTAAAAATGAACTATGAGGGACATTTGCTTTATGGTTCATTTGTTTACCTTCATTAAACAGCTTCAGAATAACAGTGCTGGTTAAATAAACGACTTGTGTCTTGTTACATGGAGAATGGAGCCTCCAACCCGGTGTCAGCTCTCGTCTCTGCAGCACCGCTTCACAGAAGTGCTCCGTACCCCGTAATCTCTTGCGTGAAATTTTAAAAAAAAAAATAGAATATACACGTCATAATGTGTGTATGATAATCCATCGATCCACTGATTGGTTTCCCGCCACCTTCCTTGTAGACAAATGCACATGACCGAGAGGAGGGTTAGCTAAGAGGAAAAGAAACCATACTTAAACGATGGACAGATTTATGTCAATTTAGCTTGCCAGCAGAAAGTCTGTAAGTACATGAACTGTATATTTTTTTAATGAGTACAATTTTATGAAATAAATATTGGATATACACGTTATTGACTTTACCTGTCAATGTCCATACACTCACATAGAAACTGCATGTATGTATTCAAGATTTTATTTCTTTTAAGTCAAAAATATCACACCAAATAAAAACTGAAGAAAGAAACAAGTGATCAAAATACAATATAAATAAGGCATTGCGCAAACATGTTATCTCTCAGCCTCAGAGTGCTTTGCAAAACGACCTCCACCTCCTTCTATGTTGCCATGTGGGTATTGTGCTCCGGTCTATCCTCGTGAACCTTCAGCTAGTGGCTTGCATTTTTCTAGTCCTTTAGTCCTTCCTTATTAAGTCTATTACGGGTATTCTCTTGGAGGAAACATTTAGCAGCAGAAGCAGTGCAAGCTGTCATTTCTGTTTGAGTGCATCAGCCAGCTTCTTTTGATTTTTTCCCCATTGACTAAGACTCTGTTACAAAAGTCATGTTGACACTCTCCCATCTTTGGTTTTGGAAAATGTGGAACTGCTTTTTTATTTGAACTAGTCAGAAGAGATGTCCAGTCAGCACGCCTGTTGGTGCCTTTAGTCCTGATGCTGTGTCACTCTGCTGTGCTGAGGTAGAGGGAAAGGAGCACCTGATGCTGTGTCACTGGGCTGCTGGTGAAATATGTAAAAAGTGCATCTGAAGAGAGAAGAGAGGTATATGTGACCACTGGATTTTACATTTTAATAGAAAAATGTGCTATACATGAGATTGTGTGTGATGAGATTTATTCAGTTTATTGTCATTGCAATGCAATTCAGTCTAATCAGAGTACAACTGCAGTATATGTGTATGTATATATTTGTGTATGTATACATACATACACATACACACACACACACACACACACATATATAAATAATATATATATATATATATATATATATATATATATATATATATATATATATATATCATGAATGACATGGGAAAGCTGAGGTGTGGAGTATCAGCAGTAATACACTTTAACTGCACTTTAACACTGATGTAAACTTCAACAAACAAACTGTGACACAATAAACCAAAGGCTTACAACTACCCTATTACAAAGGGGATGGACAACTAAAAGCATTTTAACTGACATACAAGCAGGACACACAGCCAACAGGTTAAATAACACCTGAACAGGCCTAGCGTTAACTTTCCAAACGTACCTGATGAATTTAAGGTGGAGTAACATTAACACACGTCGACTCAGCTATTTACTGATGATTGAACAATGTTGCTATCGTCCAAAGTAAGCTAGCAAGCTAACACTCTGCTCCAACAATGGTAACTACAATCATTAAACTATTAATTTCATTCACTTCATCACACTGACGTTACTGTACCTGTATCTTTTTCACGTCTTCCTCCTCTTTCCTTCTTTTCCTTCACTGGGCGCCGGATGTTTTCAGTCTTTTGGACCTTGTGGTTCTGCTACAGTATCAGTAAATCTCTCTCTTGGTCTTGGGGGTCTCGGTGCAGTCAGATTCCGGGAGCTCGCCTGATGACCCGCCCACCTCACAGAGGGCAGGTACAGTGCACCGTTTGGAGTGATCGGGGTTCGATTATTGTCCCCTGTGACCTGCTTGTGACCTACGTGACAACAATTTTGTACTCGTACCCAAAAACTTGAATTCGTGTTGACAGTGAAGACTTCGTCGTTGTAGAAATTAGAGTCGTCCTCACAAGACTTTGCACTCACAGCTTTTAGATTCATACTCACATAAAAACAATCCTAACCCAAATAATTTCTCAGACTCAGACACAGAATTTTGTGTACAACAATTTTATTTGTGCACAAATGTTTAACATTATGAATACGAATGTGAGAATCATGCACACGTCTTTTTGACAGCTATCTTACTCCATACTGGCCATGGTGGGTGCGCTCAATTTAAACCCTTCGCCATGAAGCATCAAGTCCTCGTAACTTCACCATACAATGACCATTCTGCGCCAAATCTCGCAGGAATGTGGAGGGAGTCGACCCGAATATATCTCTGCATCAAAACTGAGTCGGATCCATAGCGCTACCCACTGGACACAGGAAGTCAGACAAACATCATCCGATTGACATGACGTTTACACTGTAAAAAGTGTAACATGCAGTTGTTCACTCAAACTTATTATTGCCATTTGAAACAAGATAAAATTATTGATTTGATTGTGAAACTCATTATTTTTGCATTTAGAGACACCAAGTTTGATTTGTACTGAACTAAATATACGTCCAAAGGATCCAAAACAATTTTTTTGATTTCTCTCAAATTATTATTTTTTCTTCATGACCTGCAGGTAATATTTTTAGTTTGAGTCAAATGAAGTACGCATGCGCATTGTACACTGAACAATTTGTACTGAACTAAATATGTCGAAAGTACCCAAAACAATATTTTTGATTTGCCTCAATTTTTTTTTTTTCTTCATGACCTGCAGGTAATATTGAGTCGAATGTGAAGATTATGTGTCAGATTACATGTCAAGTCCCTTATGCTCTCTTTCAGCATGCTGGCTAGTGATGGGAACGGCAGTTCTTTTTACTGTACTGAATCTCTAAAATCAGTTCATTAAAATGATTCGTTCAAAAGATTCGTTCACCGAATCGTTGAGTGCTCTCCAACTGCCTGAACTGATAAACAGCCAAACGATCTGTCATTCAGTTCTTGATTCAGCCCGGAGGTTCACGTTCACTTACTGAGGGACGGTGCGTTCATGGACTATAGTACACAATCA
>CAEMYA010000406.1:2264-78311 GCA_903131615.1 Diplodus sargus | reverse complement strand
CTCGCTGCTGAGCTCAACTGAACTGAGAAAGGAACGAATCAGTTCCTCAAGTGATTCCGTTCACTTCGTTCACTCAAACGATTCGTTCTTTTGAACGACACGTTCGCGACCGACACAACACTAATGCTGGCCAAAACGCACCATTTGACATCGCGGATATCGTTTACTTAAGTAGCAAAACAGTTGACAATTAAAGTTTTAGTGTTCTAGTCCAGGGTTACTCACATATTGACCAGACAATATCTGCCCTCTTTTAGATTAGGCAGTCGGCCTTCATTTGTTTTAGTGTTAAATATGTTGCATATGGTTCATATATTAAAGATGAATAAATACATTTAAAGTGATCTGTTGGCCAAGTGTCTTGTAACGCCCCTTGTGGACTGTGGCGCAAAGACTCCTGGGTATTCTGTTGGAGTTGGTGTAATTATGGTTCGTAAATGTGTTTGTGAATAAGATGATGTGTAATACAGTTGTGGGTTAATTCACATCCTTGTTCTGAGGTTGAATTGTGTCAAGTTAACAAAGATGATAAAAAGTTGGTACCGTGAGTAAAGGGGTGTTTGCTGGGAGAGACTTCCCGTACTGTTACTCTGCTAAACCATGTGGACATGATGGGTGGCTTTCAAGCTACGGCAGCCATATTTGTAGTCCGTACACTTCCAGAAGTGTAACTGCTATAGTCACACTATAGAGTTTACCAGATGGAAAATAAATGCTATTTCTCAAGTTGAGTTAACTATGATGAGAAAAACAGTTTGGTTAAATATAAATGAATCGAGTTGTAACAACGCAAAAAAATCAAATTAATTTGGTTAAAAGTGAATAAATTAGGTTGATTCAATAACTAAAATGTTAAGAAAATAATTTGGATCAAAGCAAAGAATTTAGATTAAGTCAAGTGCTGTATTATTGTTTACATCAACTTAAAATAATCAGGTCATAAGAAGTTAATCAATTTAGATTCAATGAAGTCAAATATTTTGGATGTGATATCTGGAAATCAATTTTTTTAGTTTCAGCTAGGTTATACTTTTTTCAGTGTACTGCTTGTTTTATCCTCAGCATGACATGAAAGTAACAGGTGACCTCGCAATCCGACGGCGTTGCAGCCTGACACATCTGCTGGCTGTGGTGGTGCCGTCCATTTAAATCCTTCGCCGTAAAGCATGAAGTCCTCGTAACTTCACCATACAATGACCAATCTGCGCCAAATCTCTCAGGAATGTAGAGGGAATCGCCCTGCATATATCTGTGCATTAAAACTGTGTCATATCCATAGCGCCACTCACTGGACACAGGAAGTCAGACAAAAATCGTCTGAATGACATGACGTTTACTGCTCGATTTCTCCCCGTCGTGACATGCAAGTAACAGGTGAGTGCACAGTACGACGGCGCCGCAGGCCGATGCGCGTGGGCTGCGAGGGCCTGTTCATCACTGCTTGCAGTTTTAATTATTTTTATTTTTCTCTGGCTAAAAGTGGTGCTGCAGCCTAAACCATGCAAGGGAGGGTGGTGTAATTTGGAGGGTTGGTCCAGACCCCTGCAAATATCTCAGACACAAAAAACTACATATATCGGCCCGCAGGGGGCGCTATAAAAGAGGAAAATACGTTTTTGCCTATAACTCCCACACCGTATGTCATACATTCAAAAACCTTGTATCCCCAGATTCCCTAAATGGAGCTGAATCACTTTGCCATTGGCCACGCCCACGTCCGGTTGAAAAGTTTTTTCACAAAATCGCAAAAACTGGAAAATCCTTCCAGTTCGAACTCCTCCTTGGGATTTTGTCTGATCTGCGTGAAACTTGGCACATACACTCTTCAGCTGGACCTGATCTAAAGTTATCAAAAGAATTTTGCTCGGTCAAAAAATGCGCAAATTGTTAACAAACACATTTCTGTAGCTAGCTATAAAAATGTGAACTGTTTGATATCTTGGTCAAACTAAATGCTATTAACACCAAATTTCAGATCCTTGGTTGCCATGAGACTGGGAAAGGATGTGCCGAATTTGGTGAATTTTGGCCACTAGGGGGCGCTAAAAATATGGGAAGTTGATATCTCTTGAACGGCTACACCGATTTTCACCAAATTTGGTCGGTATGATGTAGGGCCAATCCTGAGGCCATATCTTGAAGGTGGTCATGACTGGTCAATGTGGGCGTGGCTTATTACAACACAAACAACAAACATTAATATCAGCCAAACTATTATTCTGACATAGGACACGCCCACTTCTGCTGCACATTTCGTTCGCTAAATCACCACATATGCAAAACCTGTGTGAAACTTGGCACGTACACTCTTCAGCCGGACCTGGTCTAAAGTTATCAAAAGAATTTTGCTCAGTCAAAAAATGCGCTAATTATTAAAGAACAAATTTCTGTAGCTAGCTATAAAAATGTAAACTGTTTGATATCTCAGTCAAGCTACATCCTATTAACACCAAATTTGAGATCCTTGGTTGCCATGAGACTGGGAAAGGATGTGCCGAATTTGGTGAATTTTGGCCACTAGGGGGCGCTAAAAATATGGGAAGTTTATATCTCTCGAACGGCGACACCGATTTTCACCAAAGTTGGTCGGTATGATGTAGGGCCAATCCTGAGGCCATATCTTGAAGGTGGTCATCACTGGTCAGTGTGGGTGTGGCTTAGTACAACAAATCGGCACACATTCAGCCTTTTGCACTTCCAATTCACTTTCCATTACAGCCAATACCACGGCTCAGACGTTGGCCTGTGTCCTCACTTTTGCCCCAAGCCCATCATCCTTTGGGGCCAACTTCCGTGGGCTCTCCGGTGCACGGGCTCCGAGTCGCGCGGGGGGGCTTGGCCCCCGTTCATAACTGCTTGCAGTTCTAGTTATTGATTTATTTTTTGCTGGTTCCCACGTTTCTCACTACCTTTCTTCTCCTACCCTTCAGCTCAGCCAGAGTGGCTGCAGGTGATGAGCGACTCAGAGGTGGAGATCAGTTCAGAGCTACACTGGAGTTGTGTAGCTGCTGGTAAACCACGACCCTCCGTACGCTGGCTGCGCAATGGACAGCCACTCAGTACACAGGTAATGCAGCATGCTGGCTATACGCTCTCTCTGTACTATGTAACTCCACATTCAAAGTTCTATTAAAATACTCCTGCAGCTCTGCTTTAAAAAACAAACATGTGCTGTGTTCTTCCCCTTGTTCTATTGTTCAGGACACCAGACAGTGTTCGTATGATTTTCTTGTTTCCCTTTTATTTTAAAAATCTCTGCAGCAGTAATACTTCAATCCAGAGAAATTACATTTCCTTAAATTAGAGAATACATTAAACCCACAAAAGGTCATGTTTTTTACGCTATAATTGCACACCAATTTTACAGATACAGAGGCCTTGTGTTATTATTCATCCCAAGTGAATCTGACTCCTAGAGAAGAAAATCATTCTATTAACGAGGGCCATGATTGCATTTGGGCACAAATTAGGCTCAGCTCAGCCTTCAGACTCATTCTAAAGAGTAAGAACAAATTCGGGGAACAAATCTAATTACATTTAAGAAGTTGTGGAAAATAGGAATCGAACAACTTCTCTCTTTGACTGTTTTAGCAGTCGTTTATTCACAAAAACACAAAGGACACTCAACAGCAGAAAAAACGCTAACTCTCCTAGCCCCTCCCAACTCCATTGTCATTGTTACTTGCTGATGCTTACTCGGGGCCTTGTCCAACAGTCAGTTGTCAGTGAGAGGGAAACAAACCAGATGGTGAATTATGTCTGTTCAGTCCACTACAACATTTTATTTCTCATACACCACTGCACATACAGTATATGCACAATACATGCTTTGTTTCATGGCTCACACTTCCTGTCAGTTGTTTCCATTTCTCTCTTGTTTCCTACCTCCCATTTGGCCGTTCCCTCCGACTCCTCCAGGACCGGCTTGAGGTGAACGGGCCTCGTCTAAAGATCAGTAACCTTGCCCTGGAGGATTCTGGGATGTACCAGTGTGTAGCTGAGAATAAACATGGTACCATCTACTCCAGTGCAGAGCTCAGAGTTCAAGGTAGTTATCTACATAGAACAGTTTTTATTTTACCTTGTATAAAGCATTTAACATGCTTTTTGATTTGAAAAGATGTACTTTTCATTTCCAAAATTTGAATTTTACAATGAAAGTATTATATCATACCAAATAGAGCTATTAAACATTAAGATCCGTATCACTAAAACACACACATTTTCTTCATATTAATGCATATTAAAGTTTAATATATGTAAGTTAATAAGCTGTAATACTGTACTGCTCTCTTGTCAGAATGTAACATGATTCTGACATTGTTTTCACATTTCCTGCAATTTTCTCCCTGTTGTCATCTTCCTCTCTCCTTTTCCCCTCTGTATTGTTATTTTGACTCTATCCTACCTTTTGTACTTTCAGTTCAGGCTCCAGACTTCAGGTTAAACCCAGTAAGAAAATTGATCCCAGCCGCCAGAGGGGGACAGGTTACGATCGAGTGTCGGCCTCGTGCTGCACCAAAGCCCAGCCTGTTCTGGAGCCGTGGGACGGAGCTGCTCGCCAACAGCAGCAGGTAGTGCTAAGGCAACTTGATTTTAATATCGCTCAACAATGATAAAAAGACAAAAATAAATAAATAAACTTGGCTAGATGTAGACAGTGAGAATGCCATGATCAAGTTGTTTTGCTTAAATCTAGAGACCTGTGGTAATTATACCATGGCCACCAATAATTCTGGGCTGTGATTGGCTGAAAGGTGTGCATTAAAGGGACACTTCACCGATTTGCATTAAGCTTTGTATCTTTAGGAAAACAGTCATGTTTTTGAATGGTCGTGCATCATTCCCTCAGTTTGCCCTGAGACGGAGAAAAACGGATTTCAGTGTTGGACTTCCTGCTTTCAATAATGTAAAAATCGTCATTTTACGTCATTGAAAGCAGGAAGTCCTATATCTGTGTCAAGGGGGTAAGACTACAAACGCTTTGCTCATTTTTCCAAGGGTGGGGGGCTAGGGGTGGACCCACAGATGCTACAGACCTATCACAGACCAATGGGCGGACTTCGCTTGCAGAAACGAAAATACATAGCTTTGTTGGACGCTAAGCGAACAAACGCTGTGGAGCCAGGCTTGTACTCTTGTATTCAAGATGATCATTCAGATATCGAAGAGAGTGATTTCGAGAGCGTGATGCTCGAGTCAGATGTTCGCGGCTACCTGTACGAGCCACAATACAGCGAAGAGCAGCTGAGGGAGATGGAGGCGGCAGGTCTTCTGCCTCGGCTGCGGCGGCTGCTGCAGCCGAGGCAGAAGACCTGCCTGTCCCGGACGAGGAGCCCGGACTGGCGGTGCCGGTGCTCTCGCTGTGAGCCTATGGATAGACTCTGTCTGCTGCAGTGAATTCCAGAGATGCCAGTTTCTTCGCGACGAAATATCTACAGCGGACGGAGATGTGTGTGGTGTGCCGGATTAGTGGGAGTGGCTTGCAGAGCTGTGCATTGTGGGAGTTGTTGTCTTTCATACAAATTTGCCCTAAAGTCACTTTCTGCCTTTTCTCAGTCAAATAAGCACAAAATTCAAAAATGATGTTACATTTTGACTACAAATATGACCCTCTTTCAATAAAGATTCATGTTTCCATCGGTGTAATGCTTCTTTAAATCTAACTGGACCCCTATGTCATACGCGTTTGATTGCTGTTTTTTAGTTAATGTGCTAGTTTAAATCTTCACAGCTGCTCCGTCGTTGCTGGTATGGCAGCAGATACTTCTGTATGTGTTGTCAGGTGGCAGCAGGGTGAACAGACTGTGGCTGGATGCGTGTTGTCTTTTAGTATCTTTGGGCTCTGTGGAAACATCTCACATCACCGATGCTTTGTAGATGGTACCAGTGATGTTCTGGTGGTCTTCCTGTCCTGGGCTGTGATGAACCATGCCAGTTTGTGATGTTTCCAGTCAGGATGCTTTCTATTGCTCTTCTGTGAAAGACCAGAATCTTGCTCCAGAATTAACCTTCCTAAGTTTCAGTCAGAAGTAGATCCTTTTCTGTGCATTTTTAACCAGGGCGTGATGTGTGATGACCAAGAAAATTTCTCAGTGATGGTAATTCCAAGGAATCTAGACCAAGGCCAGCAGAAGGACTGTATGTTATGATATGATAATTAATTATTAATTTGCTTTAATACAATAATTCTGCTTTGCATTAATAATAATAATAATAATCTCTCTATAAAAGCAAGGAATCTCTGTCTGTCTGTGTGTATGTGTGTGTGTGTGTGTGTGTGTGTGTGTGAAATATCTCTGCGGATCAGGATCAGACTGACCTGAGAGTTTCAACATGGCTGCTGCTTGGTTCAAGGGTGTGCCATGCGGATTTGTTTGGATTACAATGATACCGTCAATGAATTATTTCATAAATGCTTTATACATTCTGGAGCATGGTCTATCGGAGCCCCTACAGTGTCTGTTCGGGTCTGAGGAGAGCGGATTTATACCTGCAGCGGCGCGAGCTGGGCCGGGAGTTAGCCGGCGGTTTCCTGCGGCAGCGCGAGCTGGACCAGGAGTTAGCCGGCGGTTCGGTCCCGTCCCGTTCTGTTCTGTGCATCTAAACTGACTGTTGTGGATTAATGAGACCAAACGAGACCGGACCGTGTCTGTTCGGGTCTGAGGAGAGCGGATTTATACCTGCAGCGGCGCGAGCTGGGCCGGGAGTTAGCCGGCGGTTCGGTCCCGTTCTGTTCTGTGCATGATCTAAACTGACTGTTGTGGATTAATGTGACTAAACAAGACCGGGCCGGTCTGTTCGGGTCTGAGGAGATGCGGAGATGCGCGGAAAAACAAAGTGGAATCAGAATCTGTGGATGTTCGTGTGTAGCTAGCCGCTAGCCGCTAACCAACCTACACGGCCCAACTCCCGAGTCAATGGACCGGACGCACCGACCTGTACAAAACCGGACTTAGTGTAAATAATGTCCGCCACGCTTTTTCATGAACATTGCCGTCACGTTTGCTTTGTGTGTGGTGCAGAAGAAACGGTAAAAATGGGCTTTTGTCACGAAAGTGTTCAAGCAGCAAGTTTGGTTGTAGAGCAACAGGAAGTTGTGGGAGGGACGTCGGCAGATGATTGACAGGCAACAACGGCCGGTGTACTGACAGCGATATTGACATTTAGCGTGCTTGGAGTGTATAGTAGTGTGTTATGTAGTGTTTGGTGTCGTGTGTTTAGTGTGAGGTGGAGTCGGTTTTTTGTTTAATGAGTCAAAACAGAAGAAGCTGAATTTGGAGCAGGCAGTGCAGCTCTTCATTCAGCTGGAAGGAGCTCAGGCAGACCTGAGCATTGCCTGCATTTAAATGTAAATAGTTAAACAGAACTTTGTACATTTTTAAACTTTAACTCTATTAAAGAAATAGAAAAGTTGATTGATGTGGCTGGATCTAGAGCTGATAGGCCTTATTAAAAAGATGGGTTTTTAAGTCTCTTGAAAGTCTCCAGAGAAGTCAGTTTGCGGATTTCAGCTGGGTGAGTGTTCCAGAGAGTGGGGGCTGTCACACAGAAGGCTCTGTCGCAGAGGGTTTGCAGTTTGGTGTGAGGGATGGAGAGCTAGTGTTTGCCTAATGAGCGCAGTGTCCGAGACTGGGTATAGGGGTGGAGGAGGTCAGACAGATATTAGGGGGCGAAGGAATGGAGAGATTTATAGGTCAGGAGAAGAATTTTGTAATTGATCCGTGATTTAACTGGGAGCTAGTGAAGGCGGATGAGAGTGGGGGTGATGTGTTGCCAGGGCTTGGTGTGGGTGAGAACCCTAGCAGCTGAGTTCTGCACATACTGGAGCCTGTCCAGGGTTTTGGAAGGGA
Organism: Diplodus sargus; assembly: GCA_903131615.1. Classification (NCBI taxonomy): domain Eukaryota; kingdom Metazoa; phylum Chordata; class Actinopteri; order Spariformes; family Sparidae; genus Diplodus; species Diplodus sargus. Next base: position 70,458 of record CAEMYA010000406.1, on the reverse strand, counting down.
GCCCAGACAGGACTCCATTACAGTAGTCCAGGCGGGAGGTGATGAAGGCATGGATGAGGGTCTCAGCCACAGGTTCGGAGAGAGAGGGCCAGAGTCTGGAGATGTTTTTGAGATGGTAAAAAGCTGATTTAGTAATGGATTTTAAGTGTGATTGGAAAGATAGTGTGGAATCAAGGATGACACCCAGGTTGCGGACTTCCGTGGATGGGGAGATAGTGCAGCCATCCATGTCCAGGAGAAGATCTCCAACCTTCTGGAGCAGCGTCTTGGAGGCCACAACCATGAGCTCTGTTTTATTGGTGTTTAGTTTGAGTAGATTTGATGTCATCCAGAGTTTTATATCATGCAGGCAGTTGACGAGTGACTGTGGGGGTAGCTGGGTTGATGGTTTGGTGCAGATATATAATTGAGTATCATCAGCATAGGAATGGAAGTTGAGACCATGTTTGCGAATTATCTGACCAAGGGGGAGCATGTAGATGGTGAAGAGGAGAGGTCCAAGCACAGAGTCTTGAGGCACACCCTGGTTGACTGGAGGTGGGGGTGGAACTGGAGTCTCCAATGGTGACAAACTGTTTCCTGTTTGTTAAATAGGACTGGAACCAGGAGAGTGCAGTACCGGTGAGACCAAGAATGGTGTGGGATATTGTGTCAAAGGCTGCAGAGAGGTCCAGGAGGATCAGAATACTGATGTGGCCAGAATCTGCAGCGATGAAGAGGTTGTTGGTGATCTTGATGAGGGCAGTTTCTTTGCTATGTCGTGCCCTGAAGCCAGACTGAAGGGGTTCATAGAGCTCATGGTTGGACATGGGCTGCTGGAGTTGGGCGGCAACTGCTCTTTCCAGGATTTTGCTTAGGAAGGGAAGGTTAGAGATCGGCCGGTAGTTATGTAAGTCATCTGGGTCCAGACCCAGCTTCTTGAGGATGGGAGTCACTGAAGCTGTTTTGAAGGTGGACGGTACTATGCCAGATTGTAGGGATGAGTTGATAATGTCCATCATGAGGGGGCATAGGGCAGGCAGGGACGACTTCACCAGAGTTGTTGGCATGGGGTCCAGAGAGCAGGTGGAGGCTTTGGCCTGGGAGACCAACTTAGCAACAGCAAAAGAGTCCACAGGAGAGAAGGAGGAGAAAGAGCACTGGGGCAGGCTAACAGTTTGAGGATCAGTTGTCCGTGTCTGAGGTGCATATGGTGGGGTGGGGGCAGATGCCAGGAGTTGCTGGTGAATGGTAGCCACCTTTTCCTGGAAGAAGTCTAGAAACTAGGAAGCAGAGGTCAGGGGCACCAGAAAGCTGGGGGACATCGAGAGGGTTAAGGAGCCGGTTAATAGTGGAGAATAACATTCAGCAGAATGTTATCTATTGAGGGTGGTGTAGTAGTTTGTTTTAGCCTTTAGCCTTAGAGAGAGCTTCTTTATAAGACCTAACGTGGTCTTCATAATGGACGGTGAGGCCAGATCTTTTATAGAGCCTCTTGAGGCGGCGACCAGTAGTCTTTAGGGTGCGGAGTTCAATGGTGAATCAAGGGGCAGAATGGGTAAATGAGACAGTCCGGGTTTTAAGAGGGGCAAGGGAGTTAAGACTCTGGGAGACAGAAGCATTATAGTGGGCCACCAGCCCATCCAGTGACGTGTCGAGGGGATCAGAGGCCAGGTGGGTTTCCAGGATATTGGTCAGGGCCAGAGTGTTCACTGTCTTGATGTTCCTGTATTTGATGTTTCGACTTATGCGCTGCTTGGGCACAGGGACAGGAACAGTGAAAAGGAGGGCATAGTGGTCAGAAACAGCAAGGTCCAGGCACTGTAGATGAGAGGGAGCTGTGCCTGTCGAGCACACCAGATCCAATGGGTGGCCTTTGACATGGGTGGGACCTTTAACATGCTCTGATGTTGAAGCAATCCAGGCGTGACAGGAATTCAGAGGCAAAGGGGCAGCTGGTGGTGTCCACATGGATGTTGAAATCACCAAGCAGGAGTGTAGATGTAGACATAGAGCAGATGGAGGTGAGTAGCTCAGACAGGAAGGTGGATGAGGCTTTTGGAGGGCGGTAGATGAGGACAACCTGTAGCTGTGTATGCCCAGCCAGAGAGAAGGCTGCACACTCAAATGAGGTGACATTCAGCACTGGAAGTTGTTTAACCAGGATATCAGCTCGATGTATGACTGCCAGGTCACCACCACGACCCTTAGAGCGGGGCTTCTGGATGTAAACATAGCCTGGGGGAGTGGCTTGATTCAGATTAAAGAAGTCCTGTTGATGCTGCCATGTCTCAGTTAGGCAAAGAAAGTCAATTTTCCTGCCTGTGATGATTTCATGGATGAGTAGTCCTTTATTGTTAAGTGAACATGGAGATGCTGATGCAGGGGATGTGAAGGAAACAGCACCATTCACACAAGCCAAGGGTCTCAGATAGCTCGGTGTACGCACCTGTGGTTGGTTCAGATGACGTTGAGTGGGTGCGATGGAGCACCTGTCAGTCAGCATGGAGGGAATAGCATTGTCCGTAATAAACTTGCGTCTAGAGCCCCTGTGCATATAGCGGGGGCGACGAAGGAGACCAGGTGATTTAATCCTAGCGATGGAGTTTGGGGTGAAGTTACAGCAAAGGTCCAGCGCTGAGTATTTAAAGACTCCGTCAGCAGCGGCGGAGCAGCAACCAACCAACATCGTCGTAAGTCAGGGGAGACCACAGTAGCAGAGGAGAGTGATACAGGAGCCAGGCGGTGAATAATCCTGAGATTGTAGTGGAGAGAGGACCAACGGTGTCATGCTGGATAGCCCACAGAGAGTTGAGAACACCAGTTTGGAAGTTAGCGTTGCTAACCGTTGACCAACGAGGCTAACAGCGGGGCTAACAGCTGATCGGCGGAGAAAGGTGAGTCCACCGGAGCCAACTTTTCAGGTGTGCAGCCTTCAACGTTTGTAGCGCAGCCATAGAGCTTGTAAAAACAGTTTGGCTTTCATATTTTCAGCAGAAAAAGTAGCTTTGTTGTGGATGGAGACCCGGCGATATTCACGCCAGCGTCCTCTCGCTAGCGGTTGCCATGGTAATAATTGATAATTGATTATTCATTTACTGTAATACAATGATTCTGCTTTGCATTGGGTAGCTATTGGCTCCGACGTCATCCATAGCACTCATGGAATGTACAACTTTTTTATTTGGCACACATCTGCTTATACAAGTCTAGTTCACTATTTAATGTACATATTATTTAGTTATACCTGACACACTTGCTCAAAGTTAATTCTACTGTTTTTATTTTTTTCTTTACATCTTCATGCTCCATGTTGCACGCTACACAATCAGTGATGCCGGTAACGCGTTACTAGTTCTGTCATTTTCCTTAGTAAAAATATGTATTTTTGCTTTCTTCTTGTGTCTCGGGGAGTGACGTCACGTACGTGAGAAGTCACGTTTCTCAGCATGAGCTCACTCACGTGTCAGACCACGCAGAGACACAAATGCAAACAACAATGAAGGGAGGAGAGAGATGAGCGTTTTCTAGCTGGACATACAGTCTTTATTTTGAGTGAATAAAAAACAAAACACAAACGTTTGATCAATGGACTGGCCGGCCGAACACAGTGGCCTGTTGCAGCCTTTGAACGCAGCATCATTACAAAAACTGTCCGCAACTCATAAATTTTCGGTTTATCACCCAGGCCTAGCAGACAGGAACTAGGCTGCTGCAATGCATCCTGTGTGAGCAGCAGCAGCTCAACAATGCAGTCATCATGCACTACACAAGCAGGCAGTTTGGCCAGCCTGTAAGACATTGCTGAGATGTGGGGACACAGTTTACAACAAAATCCAACAGAGCAGGTAAACACACACAGGAGATGAAACAGTCATTATTTGGCCAAAATATCTTAAGCCAGTTATTTGGCATTGAAGCCACAAGTAACACACAAAGCTGTATTATAAAAGATCACTGCACTGTCAAACAGCAGGGGTGTTCAGATGGACAATGGTGGTGAAGAGCAGTATCTAACAATTGTTTGGTCAGTTTGAGGTTCGGACCACAGCATATTCTTTTTGTCTTGTTTTCTGCTGTAATCAGGTGTCTCAATCAAACGAGATATTTATCTCAGTAACATTACCTGATGGTTATGTGCTGTTCGATTCAAATCATGTTTACATTAATCAAGCTATTCAGTAAACCTCCCGCTCTGTATGGAAAAATCTGCATCTGTTATGTTTCTACATGTATTTATTTGTTTCATTGTTTCTGTTTCCCATCTGCACATTAAACTTACTTCACCCCCTGCCATGCATATCCAAGGTATTATATGTAAACTTCCAAACTTCTGCTACTCTTCTCATTACATGAATGTACGGTTCATTAAACTAACTACCTTAATCTAACAACTCCCACCGTAAAAGGGTGTTCTTAACTGGTGAAACAGTGTCACACTCAAGCTCTGACAACCGATAACTGTCTTCATGTGTTTATTTAGCATAAGCATTCCTATCCAACATATGCTATGTTCCTGTACAGTAATCGTGCTGTTAGCCAGGTAATCAACTGAAAAGACACAGAATAAAACAAAACCACAATATTAATGACACGGACATATTTCCACTGTATAATCAGCATACATAATCATAAATAGTATTCAACATAGGTTGTAATCACATTGTATACATTTCTTAACTCACCAGCTCAGCTTCACCAGTCAAAACAATGGCATGCGTCAAAAAGAAGATCCGGCTGGTTAATATATCCGCCCCAAATAACCTGCAGGGGGAATTGCTACCACAAGAGGTCGCTATAAAATTAACAAAAAATGTGGGATAACTTCACAATGAATATTACATTATCACACTATATCTTAGCAGTGTAGTTCTTAATTAGCCACAGCTACACTCCAGGCATCCTTACTTTGCAGTAGACAGTAGGGCTGTGCAATTAATCGAATTTTGATCGTGATTTCGATTTTTGGGTCAAACAATCTCCAAACTAATATAATCAAGTTGAAACAATTTATTTGGCATTTTTCATTGTACAATAGGCCTAGGAAAGTACTATGGTGGTATGATGGTAAAAGCTGGGTTGGTAAGATATCCTTGGAGCATTTGATGTTTTATTTGTAGAAAATCTCTTAACATACAGGCAGCAATCAATAGCTAAAATGTTCTGCCTAAAGAAAAGAAATCATCTTACATGTGATTGAGATGTGAAGTAGTTGGATTTGGTTAGTGATGACAATGTGCTGCGCTGACAGTACACATCGCAGGGCCCTCAGGGGCAATTTGGTGATCAGTATCTTGCTCAAGGACACTTCGATATGCAGCTCAGCGGAGCCGGGATTTGAATCAGCAACCTTCCGCTCACTAGCCGGCCTGCTGAGCCTGTTGTTCAGCAGCTAAATAACTGCACTATGCACTAGAGGCTGACATTTGTTCGGGAATTCCGGCCGGACGGGAGTCAACCTTACTATTGTAATGAATTTTGTTGTTTAAGATGTTTAGGGTAGCGTCAAGCTGCCACCACCTTTGTTAACCCGGTCTGGTCCGGTATTCGAGGTCAGAGAGCACCCACCACAGACAGATATGTATCAAAATAGATAATCTTTATTTCCAATTAATTTTTAGGTTAGGGACGTTTGCACTCAGCAGGCCAATGAGGGCAGCTCCAGCAGGTCAGGCAGGTAACTCCATCGTCCAGCGACACCAACACTGCACATGAGAGAACACACCCAAAAGGGGACACTGCACACAAATCACTTCACAGCAACTAGAACAGGTATCACACTACACACAATGGGAGCTCAAAATCACACGGGCTCCTTAGGGACCACTACAACATAAAGGGTCGAACCCCACTCTTAACACTAGGGGGAGATAGAGCGCTGTAAGAGCATTGAGCCGCCCTTAACGGGGCCGCTGGCACACTGACGTCAGTTAATTAAAAACCTTTCTTTAAGAAGGAAATCATATAACACTCGGACATTAACTGACAAGACTACACATAAGTTTATATGAAAATCATTAAAACAAAGGACTTATCCTGCCCCGGTCTGGTGACAAGACCCCCCCGTGGGGCCTAGGCAATGGAACTGGGCTGTGCACCGGAGAACAGGCTGCTCAGTTATCAGGCGTGGAGTCGTTCAGCGTGGTCGGCGTCACGGATCTGGCGGCTACATGGGAGCACAGGTAAGGCACGGCTACTCCCCGGTCCCTCGCTATCTAAAGGAGGTTTCCAGCCTCCCCTCTTGATACAGGACTGCTCGACACGACGAACTCCCCTACTCAGCTGTCTTCACTGCCGGCAGCACTATAAGATGCGAACAGCACCCACCCGCCACAGTGCCACTGGCTCCCAAAAAGCTCAGGCCGACGGCTCTCACGTCCTCCCGTCTCCTCTTCCCCTCGCTCTCTCCCCTGCCTGTTTTCTTCCCAGCCGCTGACCCCGGTGAGTCTCCTCCCCCTCCCAGGTGAACTGCATCAGCCCTTGATTGCCCCCCACTCCGGGGAGTTCCTCCGCCCCACACCACTCCCTCACTACACTATTAATCAAGTGATTGGGACGGTACAGGATAAAAAGTTAACGGGACCAGACGGGAGCGGGAACTAGGGGTGGACGGATCGAATCCAAATATTGATAATATTGATACCAGCGTTGGTTCTGATATGTAATTGATACCAATGTAATGAGATCGATACTTTAGTTTCAGTTTCTTTCCCTTATGCACTGCGGCGGTTTCATTTAAGTGGCGACCTGCTGTCGGTGTCCGCTGCTTTCAAGTGCCGCTCCTCACAGAGCGGAGCAGCACTGACGCAGCTCAGCCAGCAGCATGCAAGCAACACAAAGACGGGGCCGAGGAGTGGCAGAGAGGAAGAGGAGCGCCGTGTGATTATATTTTCAGGCCGATAATGACACAATGGCGAGCTGTATCAGTTGTAAGAAGGGAGTAAAATACAGTGGTAACGCTACAGATATGTTCAAGCACATGAACAATCATGCGGAAGAAAATGATCAACTAAAGAAACGGAGAGAGGAGAGAAATATATCCATCCATCTTTCTATTTACGTATGAACTTTGCTCAAATTCTGTCCAGGTTTTAAATGTATTAATAATCTAAAGGAACAATCACAAAAACACGTCATGAAAATTCATTCAGATTTAGCAATTAGCAGGTGGTCCTCCCTAGAAAAACTATAGGGACCACAGGCCATGTATTATTTATATTTTGTCCCCTTTAGTGAAGGTTTTTTGTTTGGATTAAGGCAATAAATGCCTCCCTATATTACCACAGATGAACTGTTCCTGTTGCCATATTTTTAGAAATAACAATGCAGAACACAAAGTAATTTAAAAAGAATGGGGAGAAGATCAAATAAAATTCAGTGTATTGCCTAAAGACTAGACAAATTTAAAAAAAAAAAGGGAGTGGGACGGGAGTGGGAGTCATTCTGGATGGGAGCGGGATGGGACAGGATTTTTTTTTTTTACTCTGGCCCGGGATTGGGACGGGACAAGATTTTTTTCTGTGGGAGGGGGACGGGACAGGAGTGAAAATCCTCTCACGTGTCACCCTAAGCCCATAAAAGAAACCTACAGCAGTAAGGACTAACTGTAGTCAGACAGTGCACATTCATGTGTTCCTGAGAAGTGGCTCTGGTTTGGAGGGAGGTGGAATTTTTTAAATTAGGTACATAATTGGATACAAAATTAAGCCCTCTCTGGCTGACTTCTAAAAACTCAGCAACCCCAGCAAACTAAGACATAAGTTGTAAAACAACATAATTTTCCTTTAAGGCATAGATAAGCTAATGACTTGTACAGCAGCATTGTGAATGTTAGAGCTGTTCAGGCTGACATGAGCAGAACAGCTGGGAATATGTGGGCATGAGTGTGCAGCAACATGCAGGGGTATTTACCTTATAAAGTCATAATGATTTATCACTGCTATGCGAGATGAAGTGAAAGCCGACATACAGGAGGTGGATGCAGTGACAGGAACACCTGTACAATAAAACACAATCCAATACAGTAGCACCTCCACAAATCTTTGTGATGCCTGTAATGTTCATGTTGTATTATAAAATTTGAAGCCATAGTTTGTGATGTTGTATCGGACAGCATGATGGTTGGCAGCAGTACTGTAGTGATCCAGCTGAGGGCGCTCTTAACCCTCTGTATGTTTGTCATGACTCCTCAGAATCACAGTAACTCCAGACGGAATCTTGTGGATCTACAATATCAGCAGGGCAGATGAAGGGAAGTACACCTGCTTCGCTGAAAACTATCTGGGCAAAGCCAACAGCACCGGACACCTGTCTGTCAGAGGTACACACACACACCAACACACAATGATACTGACTGAATATATGTATTCATGCTGTGAATACAAATATGAATACAGTGCTGGCATGTATTTGCATGCACATGGACAGCAACTGAGAACAAAACTACAGTCACTCAGCAAAACAATCAAAGCATATACCATTAATCCGCATCATGGACTCAGTTTATTATTACTTATATTTCACTTTAATATAGATAGATAGATTTCACATGTACAGAACAGAACAACAAAATCACAGTTAACAAATTGCATTGACAGAACATCTGATACAAGTTAAATACTGACTCTCGTCTTCTTCCTTTTCGTATTCTAAAAGTTTAGGCTCCCATAGAGTGAAGACAATTCATGGCTCTGCCACTGGCTCTCTTTTTTGCCCAAACCTTGCAGATGCCACCAAGATCACACTGGCTCCTTCCAACGCTGACATCAATCAGGGGGAGAACGTGACGCTGCAGTGTCACGCATCCCATGACCCCACCATGGACCTGACCTTCACCTGGGCCCTCAATGGGGTCCTGTTGGACCTTGAGGATTCTGATGGGCCATATCACAGGGTGGAGGGGGTGAGTCCCATGTAACATGCTGGACAGAAGGTGGTTTGGATGATATTTCGTGTGTTAGACTAAAAGATTCTGCAGAACTGTACTCATCTGAGATGAAACACTGCAGCGTGATTGGGAGGTTTTGTTAGGCAGAGTAGGGGAAGGAGGGCTATCATTGATAATTGAGCCTGTGATGGATTCTCATTATTTCCATCCAGATTTCAGAATATCAATGCACAAGTAAAACCCTGGATGACCATTTGCAGAATCCACCTCAGCTTTGAGTTATTGTCAGTGTTAGTAATTCTCAAGAAAAGACTGCAATGCATTGATCTTTCTTTGAACAAAGGTTCTATCTGACTTGTCTGAAGAGGATAAACACTGTGTGGTTACTTTATTCGGGATTTTATGTTTCCACTTGCCTTTTAGTCATTCCAAGTTATCAAAATCACTGTTCATAAGGTTGCGGTGTCAAAATAAGGCTGACAATATTCTATATATTTCTTGATGGCATCTAGAAGAAAACGTGTTAGTCCATCTGTCAGTTTAAGTGGCTCTCAACCCTAAGCCAACCGGTTCCTACAGAAAGCATCAGTCTTTCAATACAGCATAATAGAAAACATCCCTCAAACAGCTGTAAATAGCTCATTTGTTGGGGAATATTGTCATCAGTGGATTAATCCACATTTGGTGATCTTGTGAGCATTTTTCTGTCGGCAGGATGGTGTGTGTGAGTTAGAAAATAAACTACAGCATGTGTGTTTTTGGTAATGAAGGAATATGTCACTCAGTAACCCTTTTACACAGCGTCTCCGCATTATCTCGGAGCGGTGGTTCGCCAATTCTCAGCCGATTCTGATTCACACAGAGCGAAGCATCTCTGCCGTACCGCTGTACCGCTGTACCGATTTCTGTGTGAATTACACAGCGGTTCGCCTTTACTCCAGCGGTGCTTCGCTCTGTGTGAATGACCAACGGCAGAGAATTGACGAACCGCGTCGTCCCAGCCCTAGCGTCAGTGTGGTTCACTGGTGTGTTTTTTTAAATAGTTTTTAGACAGCAGTGGAGCTCTATGGCACAGTGGAGGATGATGTATCAGACTGTAACAGACACACAATACTTGTTTGAGGGAAACAGTCATTGTTATTTTTTTTAAAGGATTTGTTCATAATAAGGAAAATATATCACCAGACATTTGCTTAAAAGGTACTGCTTCCTCTGACTGTCTTCAGTTTAGTCTTTGTTTCTACTTAAGTTTGGTGCTGCTGGTTCAAGCTCTTTCTATTCATTTCAGTACAAAACTAGGCTTTGTAAGTACCGATTTAAAAGATCATAGCACAGCAGCCCATAGTAATCTGCAACCTGAGCTATTGGATCACAATTGTGTCCATGGCTTACAAGCAGGAAACACATGCTCGAGCACAAAGAGCACCGATTTGTTTCCTCATGTCCTGAATAGTTCTAGATTTACCCTCATGTCCAAATAAACCAATACATGCAAGATATTTTCCAACGTATTTAAAGTCAATTTCAGTACAGCAAGTTGGACACGTCATGCTTCCTGAGCACAGGAGCAGAGTGAAATAAGATCCCAACTATCTATATTAACTATCTATTGTTGTTAATGAATGTTGATTTGATAAAATGCTCCTATTTCTGAAGCTGGTTGTTGGTCTAGTGGAAAATTAGTTATACCTCAGCTACTGTAGTTATGGTCATCACTATAACTAGTGCAGTGCCCGTAGGAAATATGTATTCCTATATAAAAGTGGGAGGTTAAGTAGCTTTTTCATGGATGGCCAAATGAGGCTGTGTTTGAAGGTGAGACACCAGGGATATTTAGGTTTGTTGTGAAATCTGATATTCCAGGGTATAATTGGCCGTTTTTGACTATTTTTGATTTTGCCATTATATTTCACCTTAAAAACTATTTTGCTTGGTGTTATTATTTTCAGCACAACCTCACATGTGTGACTGTACAGTTATTTTTTTTATTTTGACACACTGTATTAAGACAATGGACCTAAAATCACAAAAAAAAACATAAAATCCGAGTAGAAAAAGTTAGATTTTTTTACTGTGAAAACCACAAATATGTTTAACGAATCATTTTTTATTACTCATAATGCAAATATAAATTGTTGATTGCTAAATTTGTGCATACGTTTTAAAAAATGTACAAAGTTATATTACTATTTACATTTAAATGCAGGCAATGCCCAGGGCTCACTTAGCTCCTTCCAGCTGAATGAAGAGCTGCAGGGCCTGCTCCACATTCAGCCATCTCCTCATTGTTTTGACTCATTAAACAAAAAAACGACTCCACTACACACTAAACACACTACACCAAACACTACATAACACACTAACTATACACTCCAAACATGCTAAATGTCACAAATCTCTCAACTTTCTAAACTCGCCATCTCTCTCGCTGTCTCTGTCACCGTCACTGCTGCTGTCACTCCCACAACTTCCCCCTGTTCCTCAGCAACCAAATCACGTGGTTTGCTGTTTAATTTTGTGATTGGTTGGTGTGGTGCCTTTTTCCACCAAAAAGGAAAGGGATAAACCCATTTTGACGGTTTCTTCCTGCACCAAACGCACTACAAACATGACAGCAATGTTCGCGAAAAAGCGTGGCGGACATTATTTATAAGTCCGGTTTTACTTGGCCTATCAACACGATTTAAAAACTGGTATATAGTTTAAATGGCGCACACAGCACATACGTTGGAACCAAGACTCACAGTTGCTGCGTCTTGCTGCTACCTCATCTTATATTGATCACGTGACGCTATGGTGTGCAGTGATTGGCTCTGGTGCACACGTGACTTTTAGCAATGCTAGCGGAAGTGGTCAATCATTTATGAAATCATTTATTAACGGTATCATTGTAGGCCAAACAAATCCAATGTTGCACACCCTTGAACCACGCAGCAGCCATGTTTAAAGTCTCAGGTCTGTCTGATCCTGATCTGCAGAGGTATTTGAGGCGAACACAGGCAAACAGACAGAGATTCCTTGCTTTTATAGAGAGATGTTCTGCTGCAGCATACAGTTTTTGTTCAGTATTCTTCCTCAGTCTGTCATGCTATCGACTAACAGAGCCTTTCACTCATTTGCTTGGTTCCCTCTTTTGCTCTGTCTTTGTCCTTTCAGAAGGAAAATATTGGTGACCTGTTGACTGTGAATACTCAGCTGAGTCAAGCAGGGATGTATACATGCACAGCTCAAACTGTGGTGGACAGCGCCTCAGCTTCAGCTAAACTGGTGGTTCGAGGTAAGATGCATCAGAGCTTCCCATGTTTCCATATTAATTCCTTAAAGCCACTACATCTACTACTACAGAAACATGAGAAAAAACATTGAAAACGAAGAAATTAACATCTAACTCATTTATGCAAAATACAAGGACAAAGATTAGAAATGAAAGTTAGTGTATAGGCCCATTTTTCCTTTTTCTTTCTTTTTTCTTTTCTTTTTTTTTTTCAAAGTACAAGTATTTTTGGTAAATATGAGGTTGGTGATCATGCTCTGAAATCAGCCTGTCAGGTACTGCCTGATTAAGGTCCGTCTAGTAGGACATCTTCAGGAGAAAGAAAGGCACCGACAGGTACATATAATTAACTGAGTGCAAACACTGGTTCTGAATTGGATTATTTCAGGGGAAAAACAGCAGTGAAATTGCAAGCATTTTTCTGTGTTCACTATCTTTTGAAAAACGATATAGCGATAAGCATTTGTATTCATTTTTAGAACTGCACGGTGTGTAGAAGGAACAAGTTTAACATGTGATACTGTTGTATAGTGATGGAGTGAGGAACGCAGTTGCTACAGGTGCATAACATGCTGTGAAGAGAAAAAACAGATAAATCCTGTTAATCAGTGGTCAGAGAAATGTGGTCAATGTCAAAGTAAAGATTCATTCTGATGAATGGTCTCTTATAGTTTCAGCTACATTGTTGTAGATGTAAAGTCCTTCTTATACAGATTGATACTCTAAACCTTTGCAGTACGTCACATTTAAAAAAAAAAGCCTTCTCCCAAAAAAGAGACGTACGCCCGTATTACTCTCCATGATCAGTAGAAAGGTAGAGGAGGCATAACTCTTCTGATCACATTTAATTAGATCACAGCAGTTGGGTAAATCAAGTAAAAAGCCTTATATATACTATGATAGTGGTTCTCAACCGGGGGGCGGGGCACGGATAATCTCCCAGGGGGACGTGAGTAGGCTACAGGATGGGAGGAAAAAAGAAAATCACAAATTCTCCCCATGTCCAAATGCAATTGGGTTGCACTATTATAACACACAAACAAATCATCCTCCTGGCAACTTTTTTTGTCAAAAGCGACTAGCGACAAAGCTAGGGACATTTACTTGTGTTATTGGAGACTGTTGTGGTGTTTTGAGACTCTGACTTGAAAGCACTTATCACTCTGCAGTTACTGTACTCAACGAGCAGTGGGTGCTGCCGTGAGTCCTTCCCCCATCCAAAAGCACTCACAGGCAGTCAGTCTCTCAGTTGCCTTGCGCAGCAGTCCCAGTCTGCAGTCAGAGCAAAGAGGAAACATTCACCACTCTGCGTAGTTTTAACACATATCAACGGCTTAACAGACGGGAAGTCTCTCCCGGCGAACATCCCTTCACTCACGGTGCCAACATTTTCATCATCTTTGTTAACTCGACACAGTTTAACCACAGAACAAAGGATGTGAATTAACCCACAACCGTCTTATACATCATCTTATTCACAAACACATTCATGAACCATAATTACAGCAGCAACAACAGCATACCCAAGAGTCTTTGCGCCACAGTCCACAAGGGGCGTTACAATATTTTATAAGAAAGCTTGATGGCCTCCATCAGCGACAGGCAACCATTTCAGTGCACAGCACTGTGTCCAAACAGTGTTTGGAGGCATCGTATGTAGTGGCCAAAAGAATAAACTGGGTAAACTGCAATCATGCACAACTCGAGGATGATTTGAGGCTATGTATATCAGACATTGAGCCAAGAATTGAGGATCTTTGCAAAGCAAAGCAGGCTCAGGTCTCACATTAACTTCGCCTACCTGCAAGCTTCTGTAAAAAATGCAGATGAAATGCCTACTATTAGGCCTAGTAATAATAACAATAATAAAGCATAAATTCATATCAGAGTTCTGGTGCCAATTCCCAATTATAGCAATAGCCTAGTAATGATAATAGGCCTACTGATGATGATGATGATGATGATGATGATAATAATGATAATAATAATAATAATAATAATAATAATAATACATTATTATTATAATTATTATAATAATGCATTATTATTATTATTATTATTATTATTAATAATAATAATAATAATAATAATAATAATAAAGCATGTAACCTCATATGAATATATAGCAATAGCCTAGTAATGATAATAGGCCTACTACTACTACTACTAATAATAATAATAATAATAATAATAATAATAATAATAAACATTAGAAGTCTGGTGCTACTGCCAATTATAACAATAGCCTAGTAATGGAAGGGGGGCCCCAACTGCAATGAACCTGGATAACCCTGGATTTCAGTGCCAAACAGGAATGCCAGTGTGTCAGTTGTTTGTGCACCAAGTTCAGTGTTGAAATATACATGTGTTGTCACTTTGATGGAACAACTATTTCTACTATTGTTTGAGCTGTCTGTGCTGCTAACTATGAATCATCTGAATGATAGAGCACTGATCAAACTCTGGAGTCTCTCTTATTTATGACTGGAGTAACATTCCTGTGTTGTCTCCAGGCCCCCCAGGACCTCCTGGAGGTTTACTGGTGAAGAATGTTGCTGAGACATCGGTGGAACTCAGGTGGAGTCGTGGCTACGATAACCACAGTCCCATCGGCAAATATATCATCATGGGCCAATCATCACTCTCATCACAGTGGAAGAGGATGAGGACAGGTGTGTGTGTGTGTGTGTGTGTGTGTGTGTGTGTGTGCGTGCGCGCATGTGAAACTGAAACTGTCATGTTATCGTCACATTATCATCACATTATCATCACATTATCATCATTATAGATGATGATAATATATCATCATTATAGATGATGATAATGTGCATAATTTTTGTAGAATTTAAGTATCAGTTTCAAAATCAAAAATATTTACTGGGAACAGCTTCTCAGCGGGGAGGACTAGTCATAGTCAGACCAAATATGTACTTCAGTATTTTTGGCTGTGGGAATTTGTTATCATAATCTTCTATGTAAATAATTACAAAACTCCTCACTGTACACCAGACCCGGTTAACATCGAGGGGAATGCAGAGTCGGCTCGCGTGATGGGTCTCATGCCCTGGATGGATTATGAATTTCAGGTCATTGCCAGCAACATCTTGGGCAGCGGAGAGCCCAGCATGCCCTCACACACCATCCGCACACAGCAAGCAGGTGAGAGGGCACAGGTCACACCCAGTAGGCTTATGGTTTTTCATTTTACATTCAATTTAAGTTCATCACTATGTCTGGATGTTGGAACATATTGTATGAAGTAATCTGCATACCAAGCCAAAGCAGGTAAGAGCAGTGATGTAGCAGCTGTTGGAGTATCCATATTTGCCTATACCACAGGCCACTGATCCACTAATGCAGATTATATCATGTATATATATATATATTATCGTGTGTTTGTATGTTTGGCCCTCAGCTCCAACAGTGGCCCCCAGTGGACTTGGAGGAGGAGGAGGAGACCGCAATGAACTTATTGTTACCTGGACGGTGAGAGGCTGTTTCTCTGTGGTTTGTGTGCTCCATGTGCACATATTGTAGTATATTGTGCATGTAAATGTATAGCACACAGTGCTACAGCATGATAACAAGTAATTTCAAGCACTGTTTGTAGACAATGATCTAGTCTACAATGGAACGGAGCACTGAGTGACATCACTGGAGGCATTTTATCAGATTTCATGCAGCTTCCTCTGAAGACTAAAAAGATCTGTAAACACAGTTTAATGTGTGCATTTGGTGGAGTAACCCTTTAAGATCACAGCGAGATTACTTAAGTTATCTACATATCACATTTTTAAGTGATTGTAGAATATAGTGTTAGGCTTTGCTGCCTACAGCTGTGAATTGTATATATTTCTATTAAGAGTCCTCTGTTTTACTATTTTCAAATCTATCATTAAACAGTACTTACATGTTGGTATAAACGCTGAGATTGTTTTTGCTTGCTGTAATAATTGCTCTTGTTTATCCTAGTTGTGGAAAGAACCAGCACTGTACCTTGAAATTTAAATTAAGATAATAAGAAGCTTTTGCATCTTAACTTTCCGCTGACTTTTCCAGCCCATGGCCAGAGAGTACCAGAATGGTGATGTCTTTGGCTACATCCTGGCATTCAGGAAGAAAGACATATCATCTTGGACAGTGGTGCGTGTTCCTCTTGTGGAGTCATCCCGATATGTATACTACAATGACAGCCTGACACCGTACAGTCCCTTCGAGGTGAAGATCAAAGCTTATAACCGCAGAGGAGAAGGTCCTTTCAGCCAAATTGCTGTGGTCCACTCTGCAGAGGAAGGTGAGTCACTGTGAAAGAATTGGTCTATTAAAAGGAAAAATGATTTAAAGGAATAATAAATACTAACTCCATCTAGGGAGGAGTTGATCTCCCTTGGTGGGCTGCCTAAGTAATTTGTATTTGGGAAACCTTTACTCACTAGTATTCTGCATTACTGCCCAGCAGTTTTCTGTTTCTGTTTGTACACCATGAACAGAATGCCTCATGGAACAGTTGTGTTAAACCAAAATATACCAGATAACAAGTGCATTGTCCCTAACAGTCTATGTTTTCCAGTTCTTCTGCAATATTCAGCTTTAAATGCTCTTCTGTAAAAAAGGCTTCAGCTGTAGCAGGTAGAGCATAGCCCAGTCTTGTTGTCTTACATTCCAGATGTACTATGTTCTGTGTTCAATGCATAATCAATCAATCAATCAATCAAAGCTTTATTGTCATTTTGTTGTACCAACAAAGCAGCACAACAAAAATGAGATTACGTTTCTCCAGGATCAATAACAGAGGACATTAAATAACACACAATATATAAATATAATCATTTAAAACTAAAACTATGACTAAGTGAAGTGCATCAGTGCACATGCTCCAGATCAGCAGTTCATCAATCTAACAGCTTGTGGAAGGAAGCTGTTTATAAGTCTAATAGTTCGGCCTTTATGACTCCTGAACTGTTTTCCTGATGGGAGCAGTTCAAAGAATGTGTGGAGAGGGTGGGAGGCGTCCCTGATGATGTTCAGCGCTTTGCTCCTGCAGCGGCTTCGGAAGAGTTCATGGACAGAGGGGAGGGAAACTCCGATGACCCTCTCAGCTCCTCTCGCTATTCTCTGCAGGTCTTTTTTGTTCGACATACTGCAGCTGGAGTACCATTTCCAGATACAATACGTCAGAACATTCTCCACCACACCACTGTAGAAGGTCTTGCGGATGCTGGTGGAGAGAGAGGCTTGTTTCAGCTTCCTCAGGAAATACAGTCTCTGCTGGGCCCGTTTCGTGATCCCTGAGGTGTTTTTATTCCAGCTTAGGTCCTGTGAGATCTGCACTCCGAGGAACTTGATGTTCTCCACTCTCTCCACTGTGTGGCCACTGATGCTAAGAGGAACATGCTCAGGCTGTGACCTCCGGAAGTCGATGATCATCTCCTTTGTTTTGTCCACATTGAGCACCAGATTGTTTTCTCTGCACCTACCCTCTAGGTGTTTAACTTCTTCCCTGTACATTGATTCCTCATTTCTATGAATTAGTCCCACCACTGTGGTGTCATCCGCGAACTTGATGATCTGGTTCCCCTCGTGTCTGGATGCACAGTCATGTGTTAGCAATGTAAATAACAATGGACACAGTACACAGCCTTGTGGAGATCCTGTGCTCAGCGTGATGGAGTTGGAAGTGTTATTTCCGACACGGACAGACTGAGATCTCTCCGTCAGGAAGTCCTGGATCCAGAGGCATGTGGCTGTGTTCAGGCCAAGTATGAGGAGTTTCTCCGTTAGTTTCTGGGGGATGATGGTATTGAATGGTGAGCTGAAATCAACTGAGGGAGATGTTGAAGGTCCTACGTGTGTCAGCTGCGCTGATGGTGAGGGCTGGCCCGATAGATAGTGGAGAGGGACCAGCTCTACCTCAGTAAGTCCAGAAAATTACATTTTCCATTGTATCAACTTCAGGCGAATATGATAATCATCAAGACTACCATGACTGGGTGTGCAGCACAGAACAGGCGTGTGTCAGTCTGCTAGTGTCTTTGGTGTCAGTTATACGTGAGTCTGTCCTACCAGCTCTTCGTCACATTTCTGCCTGAAAAACAGCGTCTCTGTCTGGCAGCAGAGCCAGGCAGCTCCCGCAGCTGAATGGTGGTGATAATGTGATGCGATTAAGAGCAAAAAAACTTTAACTCACCACATCTTTGTCGCCTTCCACTGTTGTGTTGTTGTAGTTGCCATCTCAGGCAACTTGTATTTAAAAAAATCACAGCGACTGTCAGCTATCTCGACTGAGTCTTTTCCCCAGAAAACAGCATCCCTCCCTGCAAGTGAAAGCCCGACAGGGTCCATTATGTAATTTTGTAATTTAGAGCAAAAAACGTAACTTTGAAACTTTCCAGGATGTGTGGTGGTTCAGAATCTCAATCACAACACATTATAACAGCATTCATATGATTATAAACAGTCAGTTGGTACATGTTTAGATTAACAAGTGAAAACACAGTGAAAAAAATACACAGATGTCACAGTCATGATATGTAACGGCACACTTATTTTGGTTCTGCAGCACCATTGGAGCAGCTTTAAGCCGGTGCTGCTTGGTTCAGTGTGAACAAAAAAAGGCGGCATAAAAGTGCAATAATGCAGTTGTCGTATGAAAAGCTGCTGTCTCCAGCTGGAGAATTTGTCTGTCACCACTAGAGGGCAAGCACAGTTCTGAGGAGACTGACCACAGCCAGCTCAATTATGAAGTCACTGACAATAAAAAATGAACATGGCTGTCATATTGTGTAATATCAGGACACAGCGTACATCATGATGTTTGTAGCATGTATGGCCATACTGACCTCTCACTGACTCCTCACAGAGCCCACGGTGGGACCGCCGAGCATCAACGCCACCGCAATGACCGCCTTTGAGATTCAGGTTTCATGGGAGCCCGTCCAGCAGCTCAGTGCCAACGGCATCCTTAGAGGATATGAGGTGAGTATAGAATTCAAAGGTGGTGGAAAATTACACGATTGAGTAATGTAATCTGTTTTACAATGTACAGAAAAAATGCACTATGTACCAGACATGAATTGTCTCATATTGTTTTTAAGTATGGCCCAGCTGACTCATATCCAGAAACTGCATGTCCTCAATAGAAACGTACTGCACCACAAAAGCAGGGTAAGACATGTAATGTGACTTCCAAGTACTAAAATATGGAGGAAGAAAGCAAAAATTGATTATCAGAGACATTTAGGTCTCAGATGTATTTTGTCTTCAGCTATCCTGTCTTTAATTTTCTCACTGATCCTGCAGCAACAGTGTTTTTCTTTGGTCTGCCATAAGGAAAACACTTTGGTCTCATAAACAAGGTTGACCTTGTGTCTAGGACTGTTTTATTTGTCCACACCCTTCAGACCAACCATTAATCAATTTTATTACAGGTACTAGGTTCAATTATTCATCATTCTACAACATAGGGTGATATAACAAAATGCATGTTGTTGTCCCTTTGTGCTACTCACAAAGATATAAAAAAAAAGTCATAAAAATAAACTGTTATTAAAGGTGGAGTGTTGTAGATGATTTAAGGGGTTTCTGAGTCTGAGGAAAGAAGCTGCTCTGTAGTCCGGTGTGTGAACCTAAACCTGTTCACCCCTCCACCTCCGCTCCAGTGTCTTTGCCTCCTTTTTTCAAAAATCCATGATCAGCTCCTGTTCACTGTTTTTTGTCCAACAAGCTAAACTTGGTGAAGCTCAATTTATCAACTTGATTTGATCTGTTAGCAAGATCAAATCATGTTGTGGCTGATATTGGCACATTCTCGGCCTGTTGGTAAAGTTAAAATAATAAATGTTGAGACAGACAACTATGACAACCACAGACATACAGAACTCAAATATTTCAAACAATAATGACATATTAATTGCATCTGCTGCTGTGAATGCATTGAGTTTTAATGATCTGAGACATGGTGTTAGATCCTGAAGGTTTATATATGTATTTTTTATTTTATTAATGTATTTTCTGCCTGTGATGAGAGAGAGGGTGGATGACATGCAGCAAAGCGCCACAGGTCAGGTTTGGACCCTGAGCCACTGCAGCGAGGATAAGGCCTCTTTTTAACATGATGTGTGTCTGCAGATCCGGTATTGGCGGCAGCATGAACGGGAAGCGGCAGCAGACCGAGTGCGGACCGCAGGACTAGAAACAACAGCCAGAGTTTCTGGACTTCGACCCAGCACTCGATACCATGTCGCTGTTCTGGCATACAACAGCGCCGGCACCGGGCCACCCTCACCGCGCACCACTGTCACCACCAGGAAACCACGTATGGCTTCTGCCCTTTTGTAGAAGGATATGACCATATTTGTCTGTCACATCAATTCAATAAGTGTGAAAGCAAAGCAGGCAGGTTTTTATGACTGTAGATACGTGTTTTAGCTCAAATTTAAAGTCAAACTCTGATAAATCCATCTGCTGAATGCCAGCTGTTTAAGGAAGCAATCTGTATTAATGGTGTGTATGTATATTATTGAATTATTGGGCAGTCAGGTACCTTGTATTTGTGTATATGCTCTAGAATAACTACCCTCTCTGCCTTTATTTTAGGGCTGTCAAACGATTAATTTTTTCAATCGCGATTAATCGCATTTTGTCCATAGTTAACTCGCGATGAATCGCAAATTAATCGCAATTTTTTGGCACATTTTTTACAGTTCTAAATGTACCTTAATGTATTTTTTTGATGTTCTTAATACTTTTAACAACATAAGACAGGGCAAATATGCTTGCTTTATGAAAATGTTTATTCATGCAGGAAAATAAAAGGCTAAAAAAATATCCCCTTACCCTAAGTGGGATACAGGGTTGTCTGCTTTTGGCGAGGGGGGGCGCGGCGGGCTCTCTGCATCTGCCGTGTGTTTGGCTTGAAAGTCATATTTCAGACTCGACGTACTTCGATGGTAACTCATTTCATGTCGACAGTACATATAGATAACTTTTGTCCTATCGACCGAACCATCTGGCAGTGTTTTGAAAGTGAATTTGCCGTTCATAAGTCCTTTCTCCATTTCCTCACTTTTCAGTCCACCGTGTTTTTCTCGAACCGCCAACCCTGCTTCTACTTCTTCTGATTCCCTTTCTTATTCTTCTGCTACCCTTTAGATCAAGACTACAGGTGCCACCGACGGCAGTAAATCATACAATGCGCATTTCTTCTTCTTTTTATACCGAATCGCGTGTTAAAAAAAATTACGCCGTTAAGAAGATGTTGCGTTAGCGTGTTATTAATGCGTTAACTTTGACAGCCCTACTTTATTTATGACACTTGAGGTTCAGCAAAGTTTCAGGTGATCATTTTCTTAATTGTTTCTTGGTGACAACAGAAGAAGTAGCTGCATGACGTGCACTGAGTCAATATAGTTTGATTTCTGCTTTTCCCAAGACTTTCTAATTTTTTACTTGCAGTGGTTTTGTCATTATTGACTTTCCATATACACAGATACAGATGCTCAGAAATGCATAATGTGATATCGCCTTATTAGAGTTGTTCCTGGAACATCATAATCAAAGTTGTTCCAAGGCGTTCATTGAAACTGACTGATCACGTTTTTATGATGTCACAGTTCAGCGACTCTAAAAATATGCACATGAGATAAGTGAAAACGTGTTTTATGTTTAATGTTGTGAGATGGACCATGTCAACTTCACCAAGTATTTTTGTTTTCTAAACTTATTCTGTCTCCCATACCTAACAAAGTACTTTTGTTACCTAAATCTAACAGTGACAGTTAACTGAAAAGAAGAAGAACATAATAAGAGAACTTAGGTTTAAAATGATAAGGGAACAGTATGTTACGGTGATCCAGGCAGGACACAAAGCCGAGTATAAGTCATATCCTCATTCAGCCACTATTGGCGTGCTTCACTTGGGTCTGTATTTTGTCATTTGCAATGATGGTCCTGGAGCAATACATACATACATTATATTTTAGGGACAGCACTAACTAGAGGTATTAGACACTGCACAGACACACACAGGTGTTGTCTCCTCAGGCATGTCCTGTCTTTAAGAGCCTATGACTAATACTATCTGGTTAAATGACCCATGCTGTGCCCTCCCCACCCCTCCTCTTGGCAGAAATGGATTATCCCTCTCAGCTGTAGCAGCCAGTGGGTGTCAGTACTCAGGAAGGAGAGTAGGTACTTAACACTTCTTGGGCCTGAGGTTGTAAATGTAAAACAGGAGGATTAGACATGATCTCTGTTTCAGAACACCATCACTCCCCTGCCTGGAGTCAGATTGTACACCGAGACCAGTCATAATAAACCTCACTTACCTCTGTACTGAATAGTAGTAGTATGTGTGTCTGTCTTTATGAAGTATTAAAAAAAAAATTGCTCTACTATTGAAAGAAAGCCCTACAGGTCAAGGCCCAACAGCACCCTCTACTGGTGCAAACTAGGACAACAAGCAGTATATGTTTCAGAATACTTTATTAATCCCCGGGTTGGAAATTGTTTTTGTTCCAATGCTCCATGCAAAGTAGAAATAGAAATACAACATGAATGGAAACAAGTGATAAAGATGAAGATGTAAATAAAATAAAATATTAAAGTAGACATTAAAATACAATAAAATATCAAAGTAAGCAATAAAATACAAATAAATAATAAAATAGTAAAGTATACAAACTGAAATATATACAATATACAATGAAATGGTTGTAGCGTTATAAATTAAATGAGAATGGATAGTTATATTGTTTGTTTTGTTTTATAAATAGCCATTAGAGTCCGATCATCAGAGGGAGGAGTGTACAGTTTGATGGCCACAGGCAGGAATGACTTCCTGTGGCGCTCAGTGGTGCATTTAGGAGCAATCAGTCTCTGGCTGAAGGTGCTCCTCTGTTCGACCAGAGTGTTGTGGAGAGGGTGAGAGACATGCTGAAGTATCGCCCGCACCTTCGACAGCATCCTCCTGTCTGACACTGCTGACAAAGTGTCCAGCTCCACCCCCACAACGTCACTGGCCTTTCTGATCAGTTTATTGAGTCTGTTGGCATCGGCTACTCTCAGTCTGCTACCCCAGCACACCACAGCAAACAGAATAGCACTGGCCACCACAGACTCATCAAACATCCTCAGCATCATCCGGCAGATGTTAAAGGAGCGGGGCCTCCTCAGAAAATAGAGGCGGCTCTGTCCCTTCTTGTAGAGGATTTCATTGTTCTTAGTCCAGTCCAGTTTATTGTCAATGTACACACCCAGATATTTGTAATGTTCAACAATGTCCATGTAATGTCCCAGGATGAAAACTGGGGTCACTGGTGTCCTGGTTCTCCTCAGATCCACCACCAGCTCTTTGGTCTTTGTTGTGTTGAGCTGCAGGTGGTTCGGCTCACACCATGAGACAAAGTTGTCCACCACAGCCCTGTACTCAGCCTCCTCACTCTTGCTGATACATCCAACTACAGCAGAGTCATCAGAAAACTAATGAAGATGGCAAGACTCTGTCTGGAAGCTGAAGTCCGTGGTGTAAAGGGTGAAGAGGAAAGGAGAGAGGACAGTTCCTTGTGGGGCTCTGGTGTTGCTGACCACTGTATCTGACACACAGTGTCGCAGGTGCATGTACTGTGGTCGATCAGTGAGGTAGTCCACAATCCAGGACACAAGGGGAGGATCCACCAGCATCGACGTCAGCTTGTCACCCAGTAGAGCAGGCCTGATGGTGTTGAAAGCACTGGAGAAGTCAAAGAACGTTACCCTCACAGTGCTCCCTGACCTGTCCAGGTGGGCGTAGACACGGTTCAGCATGTAAATGATGGCATCCTCAACTCCAATCCGGGGCTGGTAGGTGAACTGGAGGGGATCCAGGTGTGGACTGACCATAGGCCTGAGCTGCTCCAGGACGAGTCTCTCCAGGGTCTTCATGATATGAGACGTCAGTGCCACCGGTTGGTAGTCCGAGAAACCACTGGGCTGCAGCGTCTTTGGCACTGGAACGAGGCAGGACAACTTCCATATCACAGGGACCCTCTGGAGGCTCAAGCACATGTCGAAGACACTGTGAAGAATTCCACAGAGCTGTTCAGTGCAGGCTCTGAGAACCCGTGGGCTGACACCATCAGGGCCTGCAGCCTTACCGGCGGGGAGTTTGCTCAGCTGTCTCCTTACATGAAGCGGTGTAAACAGTGCAGGTTGAGTAGGGGGAGATTTGAAGTCCATAGTGAGAGGAGGGCAGGTAGCAAGGGAGTCAGGAGAGGTGTGAGGAGTGGGGGATGGGTGTGAGGGGCTCATACTGTTGGATGAGGTGCTATCAGGAGGAGGAGGGGGGTCAGAAGTGGTGGTGGCTGGAGACAGTCAGCAGGAGAGACAGCAGGGGCCAAGGCTGCAGTGTCAAACCTGTTGAAGAACAGATTTAACTCATTGGCCCCGGCCACACTGCCATCAGCTCCACTGCTAGTTGGTCTGAAGCCTGTGATGGTCCTCATACCACTCCAGACCGCCCTCATGATGTTCTGCTGGAGTTTCCTCTCCAGCTTCGTTCTGTAGCTGTCCTAGCCTTGCATTCAGCTCCCTCTGAATGTCCCTCAGCTCCTCCCTGTTGCCACCTCTGAAGGCCCTCTTCTTCCAGTTCTTCTTTCGTGATATTTAACATGGAAATATGTTGTGTGTGTTTGGGTTTGTGCAGTGGTGGTACTTGGCTGCCCTTTGCTAGCACTGCAGCTACATTTGGCTTGTGACTATACTTATTAGGGGCCAAGCCGCGAAGAAAGCACCGCTTACCTGCTTACTTGGAGGACTACCAAGTTGGATTCCGGCCATCCCTGCGCCCAGCTCCACCTGCTACTGTTTCCCACTCCAACAGCCACCACAGCAGCAACCTGAGCAGGTCGTCCAGCAGCAGTTCATACATCTATAGCAGATCTAGTCGGCGCACATGTTACTCTGTTAGTACGTATCCCACTCAGGGTCTCTGAACTGCACAAGCTGCAATCATGGAAGAGAGAATAAAGCAGTTGGAACTGGAAGATATCTGCCGCTCGATTACACACGGGTTAGACTCAAGCTGATTTGGAGTGAAACTGCTGGATGATCAAGCGAAAGAAGCACAGCGGCTCCAAGAAGAGGCACTCAAAGCCAGAGAAGCACTCACTCAGCGGCTAGAAAGACAGCGGCGCTTAACGAGAGCTGAACAGGACCTTGAGATCGCTAAGCTTCGTTTCTTCGATGCTTTCTGCACTTTGTGCCTACCTGTGCCCTCTGACAAGTCAAACCTTTTCCTGGACTTACCACCGGCAGTACAGGCTGACATGCTGTCATCTACCTACCAGCTGTCACCGTCAACCCAGTTACATCCAACACCAGCACCAGTAGTGCACCCGCGTATTCCTCCTCCACAAGTGAGGCAACAAGTCATACCAGTCTCTACAGCACCTCCTACTAGACCATAGCCAATGCTGCAACCTACTGCCACCCCAGCGATACCGGCTCCCCTGGCAAACTCGATGGCACAGCTCCAGGGTCCACTACCTATGGTGCCTAGATCTGTGAGACTACAACCTGCCCCAGCGTTAGCACCCGCTGCTGTGATACAACCGGTGCCACACCCTTCGGTGCATGTCCTCACCTCAGCACCTTTGGCCCGTAGGACACCTCAGGTGGCATCGTCTCTTGAGTCATGCCTTCCTAGTGGCCCAGCACCGACAACTAGTTCATACTTTGACCAACCTCTTGCCAATCCAGTAGAGTCCCAGTCTTCAGCAGCGCACCAACCCGCTTACAGCTACAGTCGACCAGCCATGGAGCCACTCAGCACTGCTCAGCATGCCAGCCGAAGAGCTCCACCACTCATCTCGACTCACCAAGGGCAACAGACTGCTCCAGTTTTCTACGCTTACTACCCTGGTTGCGCACCACTACCCGGAGTTGAGTTACTCCTTGCGACAGCTCTTGGAATCCCTCAACCTCCACTGCCTGTGTTCGAGAGTGGCTGGGAGAGTGACTTTGCTCTACTCAAACTTGCACTAGACAATGTACTGGGAAGCAACCTTCACCTCAGCGAGCCTACAGGTAAGATCTAAATGGCAGACCGATGAAGACCAGCTTGCCGTAGACCAGGGGGTTCTGATAGTAAATCCACAACTCCCTCCAGCTCTCTGGCCAGTAGGCAAAGTGGTTGATGTCCACCCTGGAGCTGATGGACGTTTCAGAACAGCCACTGTCAAGGTAAAGGACAAGACCTATGTCCGGCCTGTCACCCGGCTCATCCAGCTACCCAAGATAAGTGACTCAGAGGATGACACCATCTGATGGACTTTCTCTGAGAGTTCAAATGTCCTCACAGCAGACATTTGGGGGTGGCTGTGTAAGAAAGCCCTACAGGTTAAGGCCCAACAGCACCCTCTAATCGTGCAAACTAGGACAACAAGCAGTATACGCTACATATATACAGTGAGCGGACTTTATGAAGCTGCATGGACTTGTGTGTTTCCCTTATTATGTGTGCATTCTTGAGGAAATGTAAGTAGTTCCTGTTTGTAGTTATAGGTAATTTGTTCACCATTGCAGTTTGTGTTATTTAATATGGAAATATGTTGTGTGTGTTTGGGTTTGCTCAGTGGCCTGTGTCTCAGCGTTACTTGGCTGCCCTTTGCTAGCACTGCAGCTACATTTGGCTTGTGACCATACTTATTGTTAATTGAGTTTATTTCCTTTCTTTATTTTCAGACCACACACACACCCACAGACACAAAGACGTAGTTGTACAATTATGTAAAGGTCCAACCACCTCATTAAAGAAGTCAAATCTCTCTCTCTCTCCAAGTGCCTTGATTCTCTAACTGGAATCATAGTCCGTTATCTGCCGCCTCAACCAGCAATCCTTTTACGGAGGCTCGCCGTCAAACAACTATGCTATATGGTAATACAAATGTTATAATGTACCTACGCTAGCACGTAATATACCCATTTATAACTGCTTGCTCATCCATTATAGAAAAATATAGACATAAAGTGTAGATAAATCTATGTATTAATATACATACAGTACATTACAACAAAGATAAATATATGATAGTCAATTTTGGGTAATTGCAAAATAGATAACATTTATGGTTTATCTAAAAGTATATGTTACAGTCTCTGGGTTGTAGGCATTTAACATAAAGTTTTGTCTTAAAGTTAAAATGTTTATATTTATTTTAAAATATCTTTTGCAATGTTTTATGAAAACCCTAACCATCCTATCATGTAAAGATTTGAATTTTAAAAGGCTGCTCCAGTGATTTAGTATTGCACTTTTATTAAGTTTAGGGATTTGTGAAAGAGAAAAATTATAAATAGAAGCAGCAGAGGACAGGGTATTGGGATATTTTGTTTTAGTTTTAGTTCCTAACAACAAGCTCAGTATCACTTTTCGTTCAAACACACAATCAGATGTTTTTTCTAATTTTTCTTCTGCTATCTATTTTAATCTTAAAAAAACATTTTTTGTTCCGATTACAGCTCCTAATCGTCGTCCAGGTAACGTGTCATGGAAGACTGATGGCTTATGGGTAACAGTGAGGTGGGATCATGTGAAGGCCATGCACAATGAGTCAGCTGTACTGGGCTACAAAGTGAGTACTGTCTGTCTAAAAGTGTGTATATGTGTGTTTTCTCAGGTAGTGCTATTCACAGGTGTTAAATGAAGACAGTCACACTGTAAGTCAAGTGAAGACAAAAAAGACTTGATAGACAGACAGCTGTGAGACTTGACTCCCTGTGTCTTCAGACTTGTTGCAAAAATATTCAGATCTTAACGGTTTACCTGCTAAAATGTTGGAAGAGTAAATCATAAATAAGCCAGTTCCAGGCTGCGTACCTACATGACTAGCATATTTTACTTTTAGATCTATTATTAGGACTACAAAATCCTAGTTACACTGGACAAGACACTGTAGACCTTTTCTTTTGCTTATTATTTTGACTTGGATCAAAATTATTTCAGGATGTTCTGTCATACAGTTAGGCAAGAGTAAACATATTGCTGAATGATCAGATCATGATTCTTGTAATCTCCTCTGCATGTAAGATATGAAAAGCAATAAAAAGACAGTATAACAACAGTACAGACCATGCTTTGGGTTCCTACCAACTTATGCATGAGAAAGAGCAAGGTCATAAAAAAATATCCATTCGTCATCATTGTTTGGGCTATAAAATGTCAGAAAAAGGTGAAAAATGTAGATCAGTGTTTCCCAAAGCCCAGTTTTGTCCACAACCCAAACATATTTACTGCCATAGACGAACACAATTCTGACCCATAGTTAGTCAGTTAGATAGTTGTTGAACAATTTGATAGTTAAACAATTTAGTAATTGATTAATATCTGCAGGCCTATTTTCTACATAAACAGTGACATTGTGGGGAACAAACCACCAAAATCTCAACAATGTTTTTGATTATTCTTAGTAGGATCTGACGCTAACTAGAAGGATGCATGTATGTTTTAATGTTGTAATTGGATGAAACAGTAGACCTGCTGTGTTCTGTGTGTCAGGTTCTTTACAAGCATGAAGGTCAGACAGCGCTGAAAGTTGTGGACAAGGCAAAGACATCAGTGAGTCTGCCGCTGCCAAAAGACAACGGCTACGTTGTGTTGGAGATTCGGTCCTGGGGAGAGGGAGGGGACGGGCCAGCACATGAGATTATTGTGTCCCGGGACTCAGGTGAGAATAAACACACACCACTGAAATTATCTTTGAGGAATTACAGAAACATTAACTGGAATTATTGCATCTGCTCCACCAGTCTGTGGTACAGCGCCCACAACCCTTTGACACCCCTATAGCATCCCATACCTCTAAGGCTAGAGTGGCCTAGGTTTTAATATGCCATCAATGGCAGAGAAAGGAGCTACCTGTCACCAGCACAATCAAATAGTATTGTATGTGTATGGGATAATGTCTAACAACATGGAACTTTAGTTCCTGATAATGGACACCTCAAAGGGCAGTATCCTGCTTCTACCACGGTCATTTACCAAAGAGAATAAAATAGATCACAGAGAGCAAGAGCAGTCAAACATGTACACTCTGAGAATCTGTTTGTGCTGATAATTCTTCTTTCAAGGCAGTGTTATCTTAATTGTTTTTGCAGTACCTAAAACATATAGAGGCCCATGAAAGGTTGTTGGTTCATTTGTTTTCTTCCGTGAGGGTCGTGGGGATGTTATCACTTTTATCCCCCTTTTTCAAGGGGTCGCGGGGGTTACTGGGGCCAAATCCAGTTAACTCTATGGGCGAAGGCCAGGGTACACCCTGGATGAGTCGGCAACTCATCGCAGGACCCTTACTGATGTGCAGAGGCTGCCACACAAGGTGCCAACTGCACATCAGGAGCAATTTTGGGGTTCAGTATCTTGCTCAAGGATACTACGACATGCAGCTCAGTTCCGCCCCAGGGGAGCCGGGATTCGAACCAGCGATCACTGGTCCACCAGCTCTGCCTACTGAGCGTCAGCCGCCCCCACCCATGACAGTTATATATGGTTTTATATGGTTATACATTCCTTTGGATATAAAATAAAGGTCAAAAGGTTTGCACAAATCTTGAGGCTGGGCTGTGGTCCTTCTGATATCTTTCTATTTTTCCAACACCTCTGCCATCAAATTACTTGACAGACCTCAATGTGCTGTCAGCACCTTATTGAAATCACCCTCATACACAGCATTGAAGGAGTCAAGACTCAAGAACAAAATTGTACGCTGCCAAAATTGGCAAAATTTGGATCTGGTTGATCAATTCAACCATCTGACAGGATGAACATTTGATACTACCTTTTGTTGAGGTTGATGGTTATTTTGAGGTTCAAATCTAAGCCCAGTTATGTATGACCTGGTACAAATTTTAACCTGAGAGTGCACTGATTTACAGCTTGAGAGGCAAACTATCAGGGCAGGAAATATTTATGTCAGCTTCAGTACTTCTACACCTTTTAGAATTGACTAATTACATACCCCCTCTCTCTCTCTCTCAAACACACAGGAACTGGTATGATGGTGCAGAACGATTCCTCTACACTGTCCAGTCACCCTCTCCTCCTCCTCACTGGCTTGGTTCTACTCACTCTTGTGGCGTTGTTAGGCCTGTGATCTCAGCCAGTCTGTGGACTTTTTACTTTTAATGGCTTCAAGTGGTTGGGGAAGGTTGTAGCACTGCAGGGATTGAACGGGTGGGGGAGGAAGCTGGGGTTTCATTTTTCTTTTCTTTTTTTTTCTATAATAAAAAAAATTAATGTGGACCTTTTTTAGTCTGTATGGGTGGAGAAGAAGTAGAGGCTAGCCCTAACTGGTTGTGTATTTGTGTAAACAATGCCTTATGGGGACCATCACATCTTTGGCTGACACGTCTCAAACAGACTTCAGGTGTAAATTATTCATGGGCTCAATGGTGTGTATAACACCTGTACATACAATAAAGTGTTACATGTCTATTCACACTGAGAGCAACTTGACTGATAATTCTGTGTATTCTGACCAGTTGTGGGTGGTCTTAGAGCTGTAAAGAGCTAAAATATTCAGAACAGCTCCACATGCATTTCACTGCCTGGTATTACCTGTCAAAATTGAAGTCTCAATGCTCCCCACATCCTGAAAACTTTACAACACAGTTTTTCAGTCTTTGAAAGCCCTTTTAAATGACAAAAGTGACCATATTGTCTTGGAAAAAACATTCAGTGGTTCTCTAAACTTAACTGAAACTTAAATCTAAGTTCCTCAAACCTTGACATCTGCATTTGTCAAATGTCTTTGACAATGTCATTGAAAGTAGTATATATATATCCCAATATTATTCGGTGTGTTGGCAAAAAGAAAACAGTAAAATAAATAAAAGGCACACTTAATAGATGCTCCTGAAACACATTATTATTATTGAATACAGCTACAAGGTTTTGACATTTATCAGGTTATGCTCATAATGTGAACATCAATATGTAAACATCAAATTAGTGACAGTGTAACAGCACACAAAATAGGACTGGCAGAGACAAATATCAGAACACAGGACAATGCACACTGAATGCTCATTAAAACACCAACACCAGTTGTTTCCACTTAAGCCCATCTCAGATGGACTGTAACATGTCAGGATCAAACCTAAGGCAATTTGTAACATGTGGCAGGAAATTCAGTTTAAAACATTGAATTACCATTATCAATAGAATGTGAAGAAACAACAGTGTTGATGTTCTTCCAAAGACATCTATGTACTGTGTTACAGACATGTCTACTGAAGTTAGTGTGCTAACCAGCTACCCCCGGCCCATTCTGTCTCCTAATACCACTTTTTATTTAGATTTATGCCACCTGTAAACAAAGTAAACTGACAAAACCCAAGAAAAAACTTCTACTCTTCCTGCCTAAAGAAATATAAATCACACCTTTAAGCAGGATTTCAAAGCATAGGTTAGAAGTTTCTGTGATTGTATTTTGAGACTGCATTGCATTGTATCAAATCCAAAACAATTGCAAAATTCCATTTACAGTTAATTTTCTACATTAAACAGCTTGTGTATTTAAATGTTACTGACACACCATTCAGGTTTCTTTTCTCTGCACTCCCACATTTTGAGCATCTCCAGCTGAACTTGCTGGTCTTATTGCTCACAGTGTGAATACAGAATAAGAGTCACTCATTAAAGCACTGAGGAACTTGTTATTGTTGATTTTAAGCTCCTGCTTATGTTTAAATGCTTGTTTGTGTTTGTGACTCTGCTGTAATTATAGCAAACTGTAGGAAAATGTCACTGGTCCAAATGAATGTTTACATTTTCTATTTGTTATCTCTCATTTTGGGGGGAACTAAAATTGGATAAATGATGGCATATTTCCTTAACAATGTAAAAATGCCTCTGTCAAGTGTTTATGAGGTTTATTGTTTTATGCTGGTAGGCTGATATGAGATGCCTGGGGCAGCAGGAATGAATTACTGCTAGAGATGAAAGAGCTGGTCACAAAAGTTATCAGAGAGAACAGTTAACAGTGTCATATATTGTCCTCATTGTAATTCTGTCAGCTTCTTTCAGCTCTTATGTAACATGTCTGGCTCGCTGCAGTTTACAGGAGGGATGTGACCTCATTCAGTATTCTTTGTCTACAGTCAATCTGTCCAGGTCAGGGCTGGTCAGCATGTCTTGCAATGGCTTACAAAGTCTTTTGTTGTTGTTGCCTTAAGTTTTTGGTTGATTTGATCAGAAATGTCAACAGTTTAATGCGCAAAGGGTTAAAGTGTAACTGATGCTGATGGTTTTGGTTCCTCTAATGGCATCAAAAAAACAGGTCAGTTTACTTATAATTGACTTTTGTTATATTGTTATGTCATTACTCATTCTACAGTATGAGTACAGTGGGAAAGTTAATTTTGACCCTGGAAATGGTAGTTTGAAATAAAAAATATGAACTCAAGGTTCACTTTCACACACATCTCATACTTTACTTACTTATTTCTTGTCTTAGAGATAGATCTGTTGTCATCATGTGACCTCTAAGTGTAGAACCTATTACACCTTAAGTGAAGTGTTAAGGCAGGTTAAACAGTCTTTTTATTTGTCTGTTGAGGGAATAGCAAAGTGAAGATGGTGACATGAATGCTGTCTTTGAAGTTTCAGGAGTTAAACATAGCTACCACTGTTTTTTGGTGAACATAAACCAGAGGGACATTGTTTATTGAGGCTACAATATTTGCCATCTCTTTTAGAAAGGATCTGTATATGAGCTAGACTGATAACTTGACCAGGCTAGTATATCAGTTAATACTGGCTTATTGCAGATGTATCATTATTTGCATATGTTGACAGATAAATAATCCTTTTACAAATGACAGATTTGTAGTTATTCATATCAAGTTAAAGAAAGTCTTATCAATAATATTTGTTTATCAATCAAAATGCAAATACTAATATTTCAAATACTTACTGCAGCCTCAAATCCCCTGTATTTGCAAGTAATTTGTATTGTTTGTTCTGTTCCGTGCCCCTCTATTGGCCAATCTGCACCTGTATAGTCTCACAGGCCTTCATCAAATGCTGTCACTTTGACTTCCAGCTTAGGGGACACTTGCCTCATTGAACCAGAATCGAGTTACTGCTCATTCATGCAAAATATGATACAGCCAAAAATTGTACAAGCGCCTAAAACATTATTTAAAAAACTAATTTAAGACAAGTTGTGTAGTGTACTTTCAGCCTGTCAAGATTTCTTGACGACTTTGTTGGAGTTATGTTCAGATAATTTGACCTCCATCTCAGAAGTTGTTGTTATTACTTAATTGTCTTTGCCTGCAGATGAGCTGCTGCCATGTTTATCAGTTCACTTGCTTCTTAGACTAATCCAAAGTCACATCATCGTTGGTAAATCACAAAAAAACTCCAGGATTTAACCTTCAGATACAGATTCACCAATGTTGTTTCTGGTCTGCCTGGATGTGTTTTTAAACTCTGTGGATGTGAAAATGCCAAAAGCAGCAGAAAAACGCAATTGGAAGGTTCTCTGTTGGCCATCAGATACAAATCAGCTTTTATTCTTTTATAGTTTGTATTCTAAAGATGTTTATGTTGTATTTGTTCGATGTAAATATTTGAATGGTCTGGACAACCAAAACTGTTTTGTGTTGCTTCAGTATTCCATTTTATACTTTGCACGTGGTTGAATGATAGATCACTTGATTGTACAGTTATGTGCTTTATTTAGTCTGGAAAATGTCACCTTTCATTAGGTGCTTCATACTGTACACCAAAATGTTGCCCTGTCACCATTTAATTCATGTTAGCATGGGTGTAGCAAAACCAGCTTATCAGACAAAATGATAATTTCCTATGAGCACTGGAAAGCAAAATATCACAAATGTAAAACACATACCTGTTGGACTTCACATTGTAGACTATTAGCTGTAGACAGTTATTACTTTTGAGAACAAGTTTGATTACTAAAATCTGATATTTATAATATTTAACCAATCTCAGAGGGTACTAATATACTGATAATTCCAGCTCTGGTCTGGGTTAGCCTGCTCTTCCTCAGACCTTACAATCATTAACGTAATCTATATACTGATGCAGTCAGCCAGCCCTCTTTGAACTAAGTTTGACAAAGCTGAAATGAGGTCTTTCATTCAGAAATGTGGAGCCTCACACCACTGCTTCATCTCCACACTAGTCCAGATGTTGGAAAAACAGAACAATTAACTGATGTCCTTGTTTTGTGTGTATGTGCTTTACTCTGTACAAACTAATTTCTCAATGCCTTTAGTATTCATCGAAGAGCCATAAAGTCATTTCACCAACTGCTTCTGGGTGCCCAGTCACTGAATGTTCTGGCAGATGAACCCACCTTCAGCAGTCGACTTTCATCACCCACTGAAGGTGGAGTCTGTTTCATATGGCTGGATTATGTTGCCTTGGGCCTTTTCAAAACTCTAACTGAATGGAAATGTGAGGGAGGGGTGGGTGGGTGCTACTTGTAAATATGATTGAAATTAAACACCTTGGGATTGTATTTCAGTGATGTGTGTATTTACTGTATTTACAATTGTGTTTATTGATGAACTGTCTGCATAGAGAAGATCCACTGACATTTTGCTGTGCAGGTTTCACCAGAGGAAAGCAGGGCAGGCGCCTCAAGGATCCAGTGTGACCTTAGCCTTAAAATGGTGGTAGTGGTTGTTGTTTGACATGCAGTTTGAGGGATCTGGTTCTCAGATGATCTGATGGATAACTGTAAGGTCAGAAGTTTTGTGCTAACCCACTATAGTTGGCTAGTTTTAATAATATTATAGTATTTTGACATGATGTGGCCAAAACTACTGCTGTGACATAAAACTGACCTTCAATGCAGAACAGACACCATACTATCTGCATCTTCCATCTATCAGCAGCTCCATAACATGCTTTTCAGTAATTATGTAGTGAGTAAATTGAGTCCATACTTACAGATTTAAAAAAAATGAATAAATAAAATGTGGATGGATACATTCAGCAATGTTGTAAAAAGTACCTTCAAGTAATGTGTTATGTTAGAATATAATCAAAGTCAAAGTCACGCATATGAATAGTACTTAAGTAAAAATCTTAAAGTATCTAATATCAAATATATTTAAGTATCTGACAAAAAAAAAATTCAGAAGTGTAAGTAACATAAAGTAACTTGTAAAATGTATGTATACTGCATACCATGGGTTGAATGATTCTTATGTGATATTCAGCATTTTTAAAATGATCAGAATCAGTGTTATCTTATTTCATGACCAAGACAATACATTCATTTAAAAATACTATGCCTTGACTTTGATGCAGCATGTAATCTGCAAAGTAACTACAGTTATTGGATATAAGTAGAAGACCAAAAAGTACAATATTTGACTCCAAAATTTGCAAGCAGCAGAAATGGAAATACTCAGTACAGTTCTGAGGTACTTGTAGTTACTTATATTGACATTCAAGGTTACACAGTTTGCATCCTTTTCTCATCGTGGTTTTTGGATCTTTGGGACTAACTGCTAATCGACAACATTTGCATAAATTGCACAAATAATTGAGGGAATCCTGTCCATATGGTAGGGTCACCACTGAACAAAACCCAGGTGACTCTTGGTGAAACAAGAGTTGGGCAGACAACATGTTTTTTTGAACAGGACGGAGCTAGCCAAGCAGTTTCCCTCACATTCTAGTCTTTGTGCTAAGCTACTCTTGACTGGCGCCAAAGCATCAGTGTTTGACAACAGGGACTTCTTACAAAGCAAAGCAACACGCACAGAATGGTGCTGAAATGCCTATTACAGCTTAAAAATAAAGGCACCAAAACTAATTGGTTAGGTTTAGGAAAAGGTCACGGTTTAGCTTTGAACCACTGCTTTCTAAAAATGTCACCTTTTCATTCAAATCTAGCTTTTTATGGGATTTTGACATGTGAAGGTTGCATTTAGGCTGTCTGCATCTGTCAGCTACTTACCACCTATATCACCTGATCATTGATTCCTTTACTTATCACTACAGTCAGTATTATGTGGAAATAAAAATTGATAGCTCATTTCCCAGCAAGTCTAATTCTTCCAGTAAGTTCAAAGGCTTTGAACTTACTGGAAGTGGGGTTATAAGGCACGTCAGCCAAACTCCCACCACCCTGAGCCTTATCAGTTGCACTTTGCTACCAGCTATTAGTCATTAATGAGCAAAATATAAATCTGACCCAACTTCACTGAGCCCTGGACTCTGCTTTGATTCGTCTTGAAGAAAGGTAATGAGATCACCACTCCGTTTGGATTTGTGTTGTATACTATAGCTGCAAGTTACTTCATGTGCAAACTTAAATATTTTAATTTAAAAGGGGAACAGTGGTTAAATTGTACTGCAATTATTAGAAGATGGAAATAGGTCTACAACTAAGAATTATGTGTTATTATTGATTAGCTTAAGGATTATTATTTATTTAAAAATCAATATTAATACACTAGCATATAAAATACAGAGTAGTTCATTAAAAGACACATGACTGAAATGATGTCTGAGAATTACTTCTTCTGTCAATAGCAGAGAATAGCGAAGCTACCAAGAGTTAACATACTGATCTGTTTTATACTGTTTCATGAAATCTGCTTTCATCTTTTATTTATCTTATCTCATGTGAATGTTTTATGATCAACCAGAGGTTCACTGCTGCTGCAAACTGGTTGCCTCTCCAGTAACACAATGGCAAGACTCGTCACCGGTAAATACCATTCACTCCTTCCATTTTTATACTTCATACACCAGTTTTGTTTACACACAGGCACGCACACAAATGTATATAGACCTAGTACACACAAATATTCAAAGGTTTGGCCACAGAAGCTTTTATTTGATTCAGTGACATGGCTGACCACTCTACTGTAGAATTTGAAATGCTTTTTCATGCTTTTGCTTTGTTGAAAGTCTGCTTTACCAATACTGTATATATTATTTGTACAAAAGTTTTCCAAAAATCTCAAATATTATACATGGAGAAACGTTGTGCGATGGTTCAATCAGACTGACAATTAGAGGGCAGAAAGAGACAAAGATACCTCTGAGTAAAGTTACATAAGACCTTGTTAAATCATCAGTCATTGTTAAAATGAACTGTAAGCTTAGCATCCAAATCTGTTCAGATTTAAAAAGGAACAGGTTTTGTGTCAGCGTGTAGTGCACAATAATGGCCATAACAAGTGGAATTGACAGGTGTGTTGCTTCAGCAAAGCTATCCGTTAATGTTTAAAAATAGAACCTGCACTTTTCTCGACTGGAAAACAAATTCATAAATGCAGAGTATTTGGGAGGGAAAGTAGTTACAGTGGCATTCTTCCTTGTTATGCAACCCTGTAGAGACACTGACATAATACAAGTTATTATTCTTTTATGGACAAAACAATTTTTGAAAGAAATAATGCATTTATTATTTGTATCAATACAACATCAACAGTTATTGAAGGAAAAAAAAGCTTTTTCCAAAAGCTCCAGGAGAGAGAGGGAGGAAGCCGAGAGCAAATTCAACGACCTCTTATTAATTCATTCACTCGTGCATTTACAAGTTAACCTGCATTAGTAAACAGTTTAAATTAAGCATGTAAATGAAAGTTGTTGGGAAATGACTTACACTTTCAACATTTTTAATAACTGTTCATTTGTGAAGAAGCTATTTCTGTCGAATTTAGCATTGTATTTTGGCAGCATTATTAATCTTATTGACCTTAATCACAAAATGCAAATGTGTTCAGGCTACTCAGTTGACTTAACTCTAGTTTCTAGTTCAGTAATTTCCTACATTGAAAAAACTAAGCAGATTTATAAAATTGATAAATAGAATAAGTAACACTTCATTTTACAGCTCTGCAAATGTCATGGTAAGTAGGTGCTAGTTACCAAGCAACATATTTCTTTAAAATTACCCCGAAATTTCCACAATAATTTCCTCAAATGTATTTAGATTACCCCAATGCTATTTGATAATAATATTCCGCTATTTACCTATACACACTTAATACATAGCTGCTAATCTCTTTAATATATTTCCAGGAAACTTCCAACTGCTTATCCTGCTTAACCTGCTTGATCCTGCTGATTATTCTATTTTAACTTCCAATTTGTTTCTGTCTAATACGAAGAGTATTAGGGCCAGGGATGAGGGAAAGAAGGAGGAGGACGTTTTTTTTCATTATGTTCTTCAAGAAAAAGTTGAAATGTTGAGAATAAATCAAAAAACAGTTTCATGAAAAAAGTAAAAATGTTGAGAATTAAGTCGACTCTTCTAGTCCCTCAAATCCAGTTAGGGGAGCGACTGACAGCTGCTCGAGCTGCCTGAGCATCCAGTCTCTGCCATTACTACATCCCTTCAATTTCATCTTGCACGAATGCGGACACCTCTTCCGTGCTCGAGTGTTTTTTCCTTCTGAACAGACGAAGTTTTCGGCACAGTCTCTACAGAATCCTAATACTGACAACTACACTGTGTTTATGAGCTAAAAGAGAAATAATGTCTTTGTTACTAAAGTCAATTCTAAAGTACATTTTCACCAGTTCATCTACACAAGGCATTTTGTTGAGGCAGTCATATGCGCTGTTTGATGTAGTCTCAAAAGGTCGACTTTAATCTTAAATGTCAACATGTCGTGTCATGTCATCCTCTGTAACCGCTTATCCCTTTCCATGGGGTCGCGGGGTGTTGCTGCTGGAGCCATCCCAGCCTCATCTCAGGGCGAGGACAGGGTCCTCCCTGGACAAATCGCCAGCTCATCGCAGGGCCCTCACTGATGAGCAACGTGGGGTTCAGTGTCTCGCTCAAGGACACTTCGACATGCAGCTCAGCCCAGCCTGGAGCCGGGATTTAAACCAGTGACCTTCCGATCATTAGTCGACCTGCTCTACCCGCTGAGCTACAGCCGCCCCCTAAATGTCAACATTTAGACTTTTTTCTTGAAATGCATAATGACAATAAAAAAAACTTCCTCCTGACATTTTTTTCTCCCCTGGCCCTAATACTCTTTAGTAGTCTAACTTCCCTTCAGCAGGCCACTGAATTGAAGGTGATGCAGCTTTATTGAGGAAAATAGAAGCATAATTGCATTTGATAGTGTCATTTCAAAGATATTTCTAAAAGCATGTTACTACAACCCACTTTCCTTAAAATCTGTGGAGCTGTAATATAAAGTGTTAGATTTTATATTTACTCTTTCTGTAAAGATATTTTGCTCATGCATATTGTTAAAAATGACCTAGCAAATATCATAACTGTATGTTTCTCTTGCAGTACTTTTAAATGTAGTTGATTGTTGTTTTGCAGACCTGGTTCCTGCTGATTTTATGTTTATCTTAGGCATGTATGTATGTGCTCTATACATATCATGTATATAATGCCAAACAATGACATCTTATCTGTCCTTTTTGCTGCAGTTCTGGGCGTTCTGCTCATGCTGCACATTGGTAAGCATTTGTTTTTTAGAAAAACAAGCACAGACTCTTCTTCACACTAATATTATCAAAACTCTGATCAGAACGATCACATTGTAGCCTTCATTGCTTCAATCTTCCCATCTAACCTAAGCCTCATCCAGTAAACTGGTGTGCCACATGACCAACTGGGCCCAGTACAGGCCTGGGGGAGGCAAATTCACACCAGCCAATGTGGATCCCTTCCTGTGCACACACGTTATCTACTCTCTGGCCACCATCAACAGCTTCAACCAGCTCAGCCCCATCGAATGGAACGATGAGCAGCAGTACGGCAGCCTCAACAGCCTTAAGAATGTGTGAGTACACTCACACAACATTCAGCTAATAAGCCTTTTTCAAGACGAACAACACACACACACAGTGTTTGGTGCCACTATTCAACATTTAACATGTTTTGCTGTACAATTTTCAAGTCAAAACAAAGCAAATCTGCAATGTTTCCTCCAGAGCTATATTCTCATCCAAGTGGAATGGTGTTTAGAACAATAAGGACCATTTGTAGCCTTGAATGCTGAATCCCAACATTGTGAGGTAGACAATGCAAATGTAGTTTACAATTAAATGCATTTAACCCATCCATGACATGCATTTGGCAGTCACTTTGAGTGCCCAGGGACCAGCTCCGTCTCTGAGCCAGCACCTTGGTCAAGGGCATTTGTAGGAGAATGAATGTAATATTCATGTTCTGAAAACTTAGGGAACTCCAAAGTCCTGTTATGTGGATCATCATGAGACCAAGCATAACACTGATGTTTGTTTGTTTTTTTTAAAGCTAAGTGAGCTAAGGGAAAAAATAATAAATTGATCACATGACACATCACAGAAGACAGAAAATGTGTTGAGATAAGTCATTCACATGAAAGCTTGGTTAAATGTAAGTTCAATTTATTTCATTTGTATTAAATACAAAGATATCTCAAAGTGCTTTCCACACCAGCACTGACATCTATTCACATGTTCTGTAGACACTGTTTAAAAGAGCTGTCTTCGATTTATATAACAGAGACACTTTTCAGGTCAGCAGGAACACAATTTCCATTCCTGCGAGCACAAACACTAAACGTTGACTGTGTTTACAAGTGCGAGGAGTGACATCATTACAGAATGAGCTGAGTGGTCTAACAGGCCTACAGCTAAAAAGATATCAGAGCTGAACCCTGGAGCAAGGTAATTGAATACCCTGTGTACTGTGACGGGCAGTCAGTCAGCAGAGTCATTTAAGACTGCAGTCAGATCTTATAGTGTGAGTTACATCAAACAGTGGCAATCTTCTTATGGTTATTTGGCAAGTCCTGAAAAAGCAGCATGGGAGTAATCTGTTAAAGATGAACACTTTATAAATATGTATTAACTGAATAAACGGTAGTCCAGTGGGATGAAGTCGTATCGATTTCATAGAGATGTGTAGAAAATGTACCAAATTAAACCAATACACAAAATATGTAATAAATGTACCTATAATTTGTCAGTAATGTAACTATAACTAAATTAGTTAAATACAGTAGAATTTGTCTCTCTGTGTAGTGTACAGTATAAATACCAAGAAGCCAGTGGACTTTATTGACATTTTTTTTTAACTTCAAAAAGAAATTGCACGTCCAAAACTGGCTACATGCAAAAGAAAACAATGCACATCAAAAAATAGCAGGACACAATATTGCATCAACTAATTGTAGAAAAAATTAAAATTTACAATCCAGACCTCTCAAACAATAACACATGCTACCGTGCAATCAAAATTTAGGATAATGGGGCCAATCAGATTTTCCAAAATGGAATAGGTTTAAAGGAATTTAAAAGGTTCTCCATTCTTTGAGAAGAGGAACCACAGCTGTTTGCAAGAGATAGGAGTCTTTACGGCTTGATTCTAAGCAGGGTCCCTCTGGAGTTGATACTGAGCTG
This sequence comes from Diplodus sargus, assembly GCA_903131615.1. Lineage (NCBI taxonomy): Eukaryota > Metazoa > Chordata > Actinopteri > Spariformes > Sparidae > Diplodus > Diplodus sargus. The sequence goes on along the minus strand of CAEMYA010000406.1, from coordinate 28,926 downwards.
CCACTTGGATCTCACACTTCTTAGGTTTCACAAACAATTTGTTTTCCAGAAGCCTCTGAAGAACTAGCTGCACCTGTTGTGCATGCTCCTCAAAGGTGTGGGAGAAGATTAGAATCTTGTCCAAGTAAACAAACACACAATGATGAATCATGTCACGGAGGATGTTGTTGATTAGGGCTTGAAACACAGCAGGGGGAATTAATCAGGCTGAATGGCATCACCAAATAAGTGTCCCAAAGGAGTATTAAAGAAGTCTTCCATTTATGTCCTTCCTTGATCTGGACGAGATTATTTGCCTTGCGGAGATGCATAACAGGGGGGTTCAAAGAAGCGATCATTGAGGGGAAGAAGATTCTTGTTTTTGATAGTGATGACATTCAGTCCACAGTAATCAATGCAATGCAATGCATGTTATATTTCTTTGCCACAAAGAAACATCCTGCACCCCTGCTCCTTGAAAGGTTGTAGAGCCTACTTGTGGGGAGATGTGCACCTTGAGGAAGATCAATGGCACAATCATAAGGTCTGTGATGGGGGAGTTAGCTCCTTGCTTAAAACCTTTGCAAAGTCATGGTTCTCGTTGGACTCGAGATAGTTAAAGAGGTGCAGGAGGAGGCACCAAAGGGGCATTGTTGATAGAAACAGCAGAATGGAGGAGATGTGAATGGTAGAAAACTCTCCAGCTAGAGATGGAGGCTGTAGTCCAATCCATAGACATATATATACATAGACACATCATTGAGCGAGATGGCGTGTTGCTTGGATGTGGCAGCTCTGCCCGTGAACTAATACAAGTCAGTGGAGTGAGCTTTATGAAGCGCCCCTCTACAAAGTGCTATAAATTAGTGTCTCTTATTTACACATTCACACACGTACATATATATTCAGGAAACAGATAGGAACCAAAAGCAACTTAAGTAACGTTCTCTGATGATTATTAACGTTAACTACTCCTTATATATTCAGTATACAGGTCGGCACCAAACCCAAGGATGTATTTTTATAATGTTTTATGAGTGTTCACAGCTGCCAATGTATGTAACGATGTTACTGTGATGATACATGACAGGTAAATATTGAATCTATGTCAATAATAACCACATCCTACAAGAAGTCAAAATCATGACAGGGCCCCTGGTTATACTCCTGAAAGCAAGTATAACATTTCAAAGGGTTAAGTGGTGACATGGTCATGTTTGTCTCTCTCCCTCTGCTATTAGCAATCCTGCTCTGAAGACTCTGCTGTCTGTTGGAGGCACAGTCAATGGAATGAGCCCGTAAGTTCAAATTTTAGCCCAGTTTTTGCAGTCTTCCACACACATTCTCGATTTCCTTGCGGCTCAAGTCAGTAAACCTTCCTCTGACAAGTATATTACCAGAACTGAGGCAGCAGTTTCTTTTTTTATACAACCCACCAGATTCATTTCCATGGTTGCCAAGCCTGAGAGTCGTGCAGCCTTCATCAGGTCAGCCATCAGCTACCTGCGCACCCATAACTTCGATGGCCTGAACCTGGCCTGGGAATATCCTGGACACAACGGCAGCCCACAGACAGATCGAGAGAGGTTTTCTCTGTTGGTCCAGGTTAGCATGGACCTCATTGTCATTAATGGCTGTTGGGAATTGGGGTGTGTGCCACTGATTTGTCTGCCAGTGTTGTCCCTTACAGCTGTTAGTGTTTTAGTTAGTTAGTGAAACTTTTGCGATTATGGCATTTTAAAAAGATATTCTTTTTAGATGACCAAATATGAAAAAAACTGGGCAACTCTGCTCAGAAATGGTGCAGGCCATGTAGCTTACAATTTGCTTATCTCAACATCCATTGGGGATTTTGTTTTACTGTCTGCTACACTTTAAAGACCACCACAAGATCTCTAAACCTTCAGCTCACTGAAGTTCCAACATTGTTTAAAATCAAATCAGCACTGTTGTACATTTAGACAAAACGATATATAAATCAGCAGTAAATGTCATGTTAGCTAGCTAGCTAGTTCGCGACCAAGACATCAGCAAAGCAGTAACATTATCTATTGTTTTAGATTTTTATTTATTTCTCCTGAGTGAAATTCAAGTGTCCAGTAGCATACAAAATACAAAACATACATTAAACATACATTAAACTAAAGTTAAAAACCCTAACCTTAAGACTAGAATTAAAAATAAAACGTAAGATAAAATATAAAGTATTATATATGTGTGTGTGTATATATACACACACACATATATAATACGTATATATGTATATATGTATGTATATATGTGTATATATGTATATATATGTGTGTATATATGTATATATGTGTGTGTATATATGTATATATATGTATATGTGTATATATATGTATATATATGTATATATGTATATATGTATATGTGTGTGTATATATGTATATATGTGTATATATGTATATATGTGTATATATGTGTGTGTGTATATATATATATATATATATATATATATATATATATATATATATATATATATACACACACATATATACAATGATATATAAAATGAACAGTAGTTACAGTAAACAGTGCAAACAGTAAACAATGCAAATGGAAGTGAAATAGTGCAAATGGATGTGCAAATAGAGGTAGAAATTGTCCATTGTCTATTATCTATTGTCCTCCCTGCCTTTACTAAGAGCTGTTATACAGTCTGATGGCCAGGAGGACAAAAGAGTTTTTGAGTCTGTTGGTGGAGCTGGACTGGGACAGCAGTCTGCCACTGAACACTTTTATGCTTGTTATTAAAAAAAAAAAGGACCATAATTGCATTGGAACGACAGAGTTCTCATAACCCTCAGTTTGAAGTGTGCCTCTGTCTGAAGGGTGATGGAGCACAAACACCTCACCCTGCCCCCCTCCTGACAAGAATCAAGAAACACTACTCTTTAGCATGAACAGGCAAAACAGAGGGGCAGGGCTAATGATTAGAGGCAGGGGTGTATTGAAATTGTGGCCTAGAGTCTACAGCCATCATTTTGAGGGGGATATTCATGTTTCTATCAGATTTGCCTGACCCTAACAATAGGTCTAGTAATTGTATTCATCAAATCTATGATAAGAGATAAGACAGAAACAGTCAGTTGTAGAAGATCTAAGGTTTGTTTTGTCCATTCTGCCTACAGGAGCTGTCCAAGGCCTTTGAGGATGATGCCAAGGAAAACAGAATGACTCAGCTGCTGCTGTCAGCCAGCGTTGCTGCTTTCCGCCCCACCATTGACAAAGCCTACGAGGTCAACAAGATTGCACAGTAAGTGTGTTTTCACTGGACCCAATGTATGTTTATCTGCAGAAAGGTAAGGCAGACAAAAAAGTATAGCTTTGGTAAGTAGTGAAACACAACCATGGTACTGGTAAGTTCTAATGATATCCAGCCTTACTGTGAATGAGACGCATAGAGGCATCAGTTTCTTGTGCAAGGACACTTGGTAGGAATTTAATAAACCCCAGATCAGTATTCAATGATAGGACAGACTTTTGAGCGACCACTTGACTGAATGAATGTTTCTCTTATTGTGCAGTGAGAAAGAGTTTCACATTTACTGTTAAACCAGAAAGTTTGCATGTATTGTACACCATGTTCTTCAAAAAATTGTCTCACTTCTTCTACTGCTGATCTAAAAAGAACCTTTTAAAATCAACAGACACTTGGACTTCATCAACGTCATGACCTATGACTTCCATGGAAGCTGGGAGGCAGCTACCGGACACAACAGCCCACTGTACCCCAGCCGTGTGGATTCTGGCTCACACATTCATCACAACATTGTGATTTTGACTCAATATTTATCAACAATATCATAATTCAGGCTTTATCTCATATACTATGGTTCCTACTTCAAACTGCATTAACTGATCCCTCTCTCTCTCATATCTTTCCTGTCTCACTCCATCTGTCACTTCATCGAAATAAAGCAGAAATACAATATTTGAAAAGAAATCTTAAAAACAATTGATCCTGTTATACTTATCTCCTTGGTCCTTTTGTTAGAACTCTTCTCTATCCCACTGGCTGTCTCTGGGAGCACCAGCTGAGAAGCTGCTGCTGGGCTTCCCCACCTACGGACGAACCTACCGCCTTAGCACCGGTGCCACTGACCTTGGAGCGCCAGCTAACGGCCCAGCAGATGCTGGACCCTACACTCGTACTGCTGGCTTCTGGTCCTATTATGAGGTACAGCACACTCATATAATGCCTAGTTCAGTTATTGTTAAAAATCAGTATGTCCCAGCATAGAGTGAACTGAATGATGAGGGGCAGGAAGAGCGTCACACTATGAAACCGAAAGCCACTGACCAAGCTGCTGTTTTTGACGAGTTGGGAGGGTGAACATGTTGCTTTATACCCGACCTACTGAACCTTGTGACAAGACTTGTGTTTTTCTAAATTAGATCAAAAAGCAAATACAGCTCTGAGAAACTACTGATGCAATATTACACATGTGAAAGTGAGGGTGGACTTCTTCTTCAAGTAAAGATGGTAAAGTTTACTCTGTTTATGTTACCAGATCTGTGACTTCATCCCCAGTGCTACTATTGGATGGATCTCTGAACAAAAGGTTCCTTATGCTACCTATGGCAGTTCATGGGTGGGCTATGATGACATGAGAAGCTATTCTTCCAAGGTAACCAAGGGTGCCATTACAAAAGCAACAAATCCCACTTTTGTACATTGTGATCAAATTAACTTGTAAAGTGTTTTGGAGGCGAATTAGTAGAAGTCCCTAAAACAGACAGCTTGTATTGCTCGTATTTTTATTTTCTATTTTGCCATCCTGCGTATATATTTCATAAAGTTGTAGCTGCTTCTGTTTAATTACCTTATTAATGATGTGGTGTCCTGTAGGTCCAGTGGATGACCACCAACAATCTGGGAGGTGCTCATGTATGGACTCTGGATATGGATGACTTTGTTGGATCCTTCTGCTCATCTGGAGCTTATCCTCTCATCAACCACCTCAGGATGTCAATGGGTAAAATTCTGTAGTTCGGCTTAGTTCAGGTTGCTTTTGATTTTTTTTAATCGATTAATCAATCAAAAGAAAGCAATCAGTTCAGCAGTTTGTAGTCAAAAGTTCAAAAATGGTTGGTTTAGCCTTTGTTTATGAAATTTGTTTCTCCATGTCTAATTCCTCAGGCTTCCCCCCGAAGCCCACCACCACCCCAGCCCCCACCACAACCAGGGACCCTGTGGCAGATTTCTGCAGGGGCCGCCCCGATGGCCTGTATGAGAACACAGCTGATAAGACCACGTACTTCCAGTGCTTCCAAGGAAATACCTACCTGCATCGCTGCCAGCCCGGCCTCATCTACTGGGACTCCTGCAAGTGCTGCAACTGGCCATGAGCCATTCGAAAAATTAACTAAAATCACACACTCCAAACACACAGTCCATGGATTTATTAATCTGTAAAATCCTTTCACATTGTGTCAAATTGCACTGATTAACCTCATGGTTTACAGCTGGAACCTGCTTTCCAAAAAATAATAAACAAAACCTACATGACCTGATGAGTGACATGCCTGATTTATTTGAACTTTCATTCTTTTGTTAATTAAAAAAAAAATCTGCATCTAATATATTCTATATTGCACGTTTGTTATTAAAACATATTACGTTTTTTTCCATTACACACTCAGCTGTATTAAAGCTGCTACATGTAAGAATTGTCCAACCTATTAACACTGTCAGAACCTTTAAACTTTCTGAGCTATTGCCAAACAGCCAACATTAGCAGCTGTTCACTTTACTTGACAGAGTGCTTCTGCTTCATCCTCTCATGCCTGACTTAGAGCAGACTGGACACCACAGGAACTCACTATCACCTCTTGAGGTACAAAGTGGTATTGTGAGACAGGATGGACTGAGGCTGGCAGACTTCCTAGACACCTCGACGTCTGTGAAATAAAGCCAAGCTGTTATTTCTCCACACTCTGTTGTTGTTTTTAGTTCATTTGGAATGTTTCAAACCAAAATTCTCACACATAGGTCCTTTCAAATCTATTTATGTTTTTCCATAGACTTTATGACAGTAGGTACATTTTGAATAAATGGAGAGAGCACTAAAGCAGTGCTTGTGTCAGCTTCAGTCGTGTCACAATCACTGGTTCATTCACTGCTGCGTGGCTATCAGCTGACTAGTAATGTCCAGTCATATTCATGCAGCTGTGTAACATGGACATACAGTAACCTGACATTTCTCATTATAGTCACTGTTGTAATTCCAAGTGCATCACATACAGATGTGATGTAATATACTTTTGTTTACACAAATACAGTGTATGTGTGTCAGATCACAAATCTGATTGTATTCTACATTCGAATAAGAGTTGGCATTACAACTCCAGAAGGGAGTAAAAAACCGACACAAACACATGGATGAATTGTAGCCTATTTGTTACCTTCAAATGAGACATTTTCTTTCCGTGCTCACATTCATGCTTGTAGACTTAAATATTCCTCACTCACACGGATCAGATCATCATGTTCCTGATCATGCTTTTTACTTATTAACAGTGGATTCGTCCTCTCAGCAGAATCCTACCTGATGATCAGATGCCTTAGGAGAACCTTCAAAGAGAAGAGTGTACAACAATTTGCAATTAAAAAATCAATTCATTGACATATGTTTTTCTGACTAAACTAAAAAATCATATTCGTCTTTTTCTAGGGTTTTACAAGAGGCATTCTACACAAAATTTGGATTCATGACTAAACAAATTTTGCCACATGAAAGACAACAGTTTCTGTATTGTAAGATTATCTACTGATGTTTTACCTTTTTATTTTTACCTACACCAAACCCTCAAGTGGAATGGATTTATCATTCTACTATCTAAGAAAAAAACTGTGTGGTCTGAATGATTTTAGGCCACCTCTCTAACTCTTCTCAGAAAAAATGCTTCAGAACAATTTTCATCTCAAAGCTCATTGAAGATTGACTAGAAGCTGGCACTGCACAGACTAGAGATGTTTTAAGAATTTCACAGCTCCGTCCCTCTCTACAACCAGCAGAGACCAGGGCCCCAGCTTCTAGTAGTGATGTTTCTGACTTGTATGTTCCAGGGAATACAACTGGCCATGTCTGCTGTGGGAAGTCAGCGACGGTTATTGTCCTATACACTGAATTATGGGCTGAGGTGTTTTTCAATGTGTCACGTGTCACATAGGTATCTGGCTGATGTGACGAGAGTCTCTCATTAGACTGTCAAACTGTATCTGTGTGATATTTAAAGTCAATTATTGATCCCAATTGGACCCATATGATATTATCAGTGTCTCACCTCTCTCTTCATTGTTTATAGATTTGCACTGTTATAAAAACATTCTATAGAGGAAGCCAGAATACAAAAAAAGGTTATTTTAAATTATGGTTTAGTTTCTTCTGCAGACCTGTGTCATGATGTAGATTACACACCTGGTTCTCTCTTAATAAGAACTTTTCTTGTTCTTTAGCAGTTAAAGTTCTTGATAAACATGTTTTTGGCTTCATGTTTTTGGTGCAGAATGAAACATGGTGGCAGTGGGGCACATTATCAGCCACGAGAGAAGACGAGTGTTGCTAGCCGGCTAATTAGCCTCGAAGAGACGACCGGCTTTCTGACCATCACAACAAATACATGCATACATACATACATAGTCATATGTCATATGTCATACACATACATATATATATATATATATTTATATACACATGTATACAGTGCACAGTATATTATAAACAATAATAATATATACAACATAACAAGATATGCAAAATATACTATAAACAATAATAATATATACAACAAAACAGTGGAGCGATCAGAGTTCTCTCTGTCAGGCAGAGGGGAGAGAGTTATTGTGTAATGAAATGGCTTGTGGCAGGATTTCCTCTATCTGTTATTACGACAGTGAAGCTGAAGCAGCCTTCCGGAGAAGGTGCTCCGCTGTCTGACCAGTGTAAGTGGGAGAGGGTGGAGAGGATTATCCATGATGGATAACAGTTTTTTCAGTGTCCTCCTCTCCACCACAGCCTCCAGAGTATCCTGTTTGCAGCCAATCACAGAGCCAGCCTTCCTGATCAATTTATTGAGTCTGTTGGTGTCACTGGCTCCGATGCTGCTTCCCCAACAAACCACAGCAAAGAAAAGTACACTGGCCAACACAGACTGATAAAAGATCTCCAACATCTTGCTGCACACGTTGAAGGATCTCAGCTTCCTCAGTAAGTAAAGTCTGCTCATCCCCTTCTTGTAAACAGCTTCAGTGTTAGATCTCCAGTCCAGTCTGTGGTTGTTGTTAACACCAAGGTACTTGTAATCCTCCAGCTCCTACACATCCCTTCCAAGAATGCGCAGTGGTTGGAAAGCTGACTTCCTCTTCTTCCTGAAATCTATCACCATCTGTCTGATCTTGCTGATGTTTAGCCGCAGGTGTTTCTGTCCACTCCACAAAGTTGTCCACCAGTGTCCTGTACTCCTCCTCCTGTCCCTCACTTATACACCAAACAACAGCTGAGTCGTCAGAAAACTTCTGCAGGTGACACGACCCGGTGTTGTACTGAAAGTCAGTGGTGTATAAGGTGAACAGGAAAGGAGACAGCACAGTCCCCTGTGGAGCTCCTGTATCACTAACCACCGCATCAGACAGAACACTGCCCATACGGACAAACTGTGGCCTGCCTATCAGGTAGTGGGTAATCCAGGAGATCATTGTGTCATCTACACCCATCACCCGCAGCTTCTCCCCCAGTCGCAGTGGCTGAATGGTGTTAAAAGCACTGGAGAAATCAAATATTGCGATTCTCACAATGCCTTCTCCGCCACACAGGTGCGAATGGGCTCGTTGCAGCAGGCAGATGACAGCGTCATCAACTCCCAAGTGGGGCTGGTAAGCAAATTGCAGAGGGTCTAGCAGGGCTCTCATCTGCAGCCTCAGGTTGGCCAAGACCAGTCTCTCCAGCACCTTCATGACGTAAGATGTGAGAGCCACTGGTCGGTAGTCATTGAGGTCTGATGGTGTCGACATCTTTGGAACAGGAACCAGGCAGGAAGTCTTCCAAAGCACCGGTATTCTCTCCTGACCCAGGCTCATGTTGTAAGGACAGGAGACAGCTGGCTGGCACACGTCTTCAGGATCCTGGGGCTGATACCGTCAGGGCCTGCAGCCTTCCTCTGGTGGAGTCTCTCCGGCTGTCTCCTAACCTGGCCTGTAGTCACAGTCATGCGGGGCAGGCTGCTGGTGTCTTCAGTGAAGGAGGAGGAGGAGGAGGAGGAGGAAGAGGAGGAAGAGGAGGAGGAGGAGCTAGGAGGAGGAGGAAGAGAAGGAGGAGGAGGAGAAGGAGGAGGAGCAGCTGCACAGGAGGGGAGTGAGGGGGGAGGGGAGGAAGCATTTGGGGCAGTGAGGTGTTGGGGAGACGACAGAAGGCTGTGAGCTGAACCTATTGAAGAAATTGTTCAGCTCGTTTGCCCTCTCCAAGCTGCCTGATGACTGTCTGCCGCTCACCTTACACCCAGTGATCTGCTTCATTCCAGTCCACACATCCCTCACATTGTTCTGCTGGAGTTTGGCCTCCAGCTTCCTCCTGTAGGTGTCTTTAAAGGCCCTCAGCATATCCCTGAGTTCATGCTGTACTCTACTCAGTTCTTCCCTGTCTCCAGACCAGAACGCCCTCTTCTTCTTGTTAAGAAGAGCTTTCGGGTCATTGGTGATCCACGGCTTATTATTAGGGAAGCAGCGTACAGTCCGGGTTTGCATGGTGGTGTGTTCACAGAACCTGATGTATTCTGTGATGCAGTCGGTCATGCTGTCCCGGGGTAAATAATAGGGTGGCATCCCCACAGTCAGCAGTTCAATGTCCGGGGTACAAAAAACGTTCCTTCACATGAACATGTCCGGGATTACACCACCTCTCACTCACGTACAGCGCAATCCTTTCTTCTTTCCGCTGCTTATCACGTCCCTGTCCGCCTGAACAGTGCTGAAGCCGGGAACCGCCACACGTTGTGGTCCGGGATGTGTGAGTGAAGCCATGTCTCCGTGAAACATAACACACTGCACTCACGATATTCCCTCTGAGTCTTTATCAGCGTGGCAAGCTCGTCCGTCTTATTCCCCAGAGACCTCACGTTCCCCATGACGACCGCTGGTACAGCCGATCTATGTCTCCTCTTCTTCGCCCTACGTTTCACTCTGGCTCTGCAGCCCCGGCGTCTCCTCGGCAGCTCCTTTGGGACCTCAGGCCTGGCTCCGGGCAGCAGTGCAGGTTTACACAGCGGTCGCGTGTGCAAACAATGCGCTCAACGATGCGCTCCTGACCCTCCGTTGCTAGGGCTAGCAGAAACATTATACAAAATGCAAAGTGCCACCAAATTTAAAAAAAAGTGTCCGTCTTTTCTCGGACTCTGGAGAAGAGTTGCCAAATATTACCAAAAATTCACAACCAAGATCAAAACAGAACTACAAAACAAACTACAAAAACTTGGAAAACCCACGGAAGCTGCTGCAACAGGCTGCTGTGAAACACAGCTTCTGGCATGTCAAGCTAGGGGAAGAGTCCAGCTATCTCACCACATTTGCCACCCCATTTAGCTGGTACCGATGGCTGAGAATGCCATTAGGGATAAGGCCAGCGCCAGAAGTCTTCCGGAGGAAGCTCCTACAAGCACTCAAGGGCTTACCAGGAATATACGTCATCGCAGATGATGTGTTGATAACGGGTGAAGGTGTGACACTGGAGGATGCAAACAAAGATCATGACAGGAAACTCAGATGTTTTCTGACCAGGTGCAGAGAATGAAACATTAAACTTAACTTTGATAAGCTTAAACTACAGAGAGGTAAACCGGTAGCATTTGGTAGTAGCCACTCATGCCTACAGAGAGGGGTTATGCCCAAATTGAAAAACAATGCTTTGCCATAGTGTTTGATATGGAAAGATTTCATCAGTACACTTATGGTTGAAGAGTGACTGTCAAAAGTGATCATAAACACTTGAGAATATTCACAGGAAGCCAGTACATAGTGCACCAAAGAAACTACAGAGGATGCTTCTTAGGCTGCAGAAGTACGACATCAGTGTGACCTAGTGTTGTGTCAGTCGCGAACGTGTCGTTCAAAAGAACGAATCGTTTGAGTGAACGAAGTGAACGGAATCACTTGAGGAACTGATTCGTTCCTTTCTCAGTTCAGTTGAGCTCAGCAGCGAGCATGCCGACCGGGAGTGGAAATGCCGAAAGTGATTCTCAGCGCCATCACGTTCACGCTGATTCAGTTCACGTCCTCAGCATGTCGTTCGCGAACGACTGATTCACGTCCTCAGCACGTCGTTCGCGAACGACTGATTCACGGCGCTAAGGACATGAATCTCGTTCGCGTACTGTGCTGAGAGTGGCGCTGTGTCAGTCACTCACTCACTCAGGGCAGAGGAGGTGATTCTCGTTCAGTAGTACTGCTAAAATTAGCGCTGTGTTGCTAATATCCGTGTAGCATCTTGTTAAGTGATTTTACTGTGCACAGAGGACACTTTCATCATGTAATAGTTTTAGTGCATGTATACCACTCAAAGCAGCGCTGCGTCTCCTGCGAATGATTGTGTACTATAGTCCATGAACGCACCGTCCCTCAGTAAGTGAACGTGAACCTCCGGGCTGAATCAAGAACTGAATGACAGATCGTTTGGCTGTTTATCAGTTCAGGCAGTTGGAGAGCACTGAACGATTCGGTGAACAAGTCTTTTGAACGAATCATTTTAATGAACTGATTCTAGAGATTCAGTACAGTAAAAAGAACTGCCGTTCCCATCAATAGTGTGACCTACGTACCAGGCGGAGATATGCTGCTAGCTGATACACTGAGCTGAGCGTACTTACCAGAGAGCACTAAAGGAGACAGTGACACAGAGTTAGAGACTGTAAACATGGTTAGCTACTTACCTATGTCTGCTGAGAGACTGAGCTCCATTCGATCTGCTACAAGTGAGGATATAAAGCTACAGAGAGTGAGAGAGATGATTCTGGTCTGGCCGCAGAACAAAACTGACATACAAACAGACATCTAGCACTATCACTCATTCCAAGATGAACTGAGTTTTCAGGATGGCATTGTTTTCAGAGGAGAGAGAGCAGTGATACCGGACGCACTCAGAGCTGGCATAATCCAACGGGTCCATTCCTCTCATTTAGGGGTAGAAGGATGTCTTAGGAGGGCAAGAGAGTGCGTATACTGGCATGGGATGAATGAACAAATAAAAACTTTCATCTCTAAATGTGACATATGCAGGGCAGTAGACCCAAAACAACAAAGAGAGACATTATACCCACATGATAAGGCATAAAGACCCTGGGCCAAGGTGGGAACAGATTTGTTTTCCTTTAGGGACAAAGACTATTTGATAACAGTGGATTATTACTCCAACTTTTGGGAGGTTGACTATCTGCCAGACACAAAGAGCAACACAGTGATTAGAAAACTCAAAGCCCACTTTGCTCGTCAGGGGATGCCAGATGTTCTAATCTCTGATAATGGACCACAGTATACTTCTCAGGAATTTCGACAATTCAGCTGGAGGTGGGAATTTGAACACAGAGCAATGGGAAAGCGGAATCAGCAGTGAAAACCGCCAAGTGTCTCATGATTAAGGCTCAGGCGGCGGGACAAGATCCATACTTGGCTATATTGGACCATCGCAACACACCAAGCCAAGGTCTCAACACAAGCCCGGCACAGAGACTGCTGAGCAGGAGGACAAGGACCCTTCTTCCTACCACAGACACATTGTTAAGGACTGATAGACAACTGACAGAGACAGAAAACATACTAAGAAGGATATGGATATGGATTCTTTCAAGGAAGGTGACAGTGTGAGAGTTCAGCCCTTTGATTCACAGGTCTGGATAACGGCGCAGGTGCTTAAACCTGTAAGTCACAGATCTTATGAAGTGACACTGGAGTCAGGAGGTGTGCTGAGAAGAAATTGACAACACCTCAGGCGGGACCATGGCGCATCCACCTTACCTACACAGACAGGGACTGTGGGTTACACACCAACCGAGAAACTGGTGTTTCAGTGTTTCATATCAGTGAGGACATGTCCTGTCACTACCAGATCAGGACGTCAGGTTGTCAGACCCCATTACCTGAAAGACTATGAACAATGACGATATTTTGATTTTGAAAAAAGGACAGAAAAAAAAAAAAAAGGAAAGTGATGGTATAAAGAATGTTAAGTATTTGCACCAGGTTTGGGTTATAATGTTTAGATATGTTTATCTCTGGTGACAATCTAAGTGACACTTTTGTCCAGACAGGATGATTTTGGTTGATCATTGTGAGTGTTTACATTGGAAGTTATTTCCTAAGTGATGTTGTGCCTTCAAGGTAATTTGTTATGAATGTAATATTGTTAACAGCACTGTAGTAAAGTGTTATGTTGGGAGTAAGGGACTTCACGTCAAGAAAACAAGAAAAGATGTAACAATTGAATTATTGTTCCTAGTTTATGTTGCTCCGGGGAGCACTTAGAGTGTGACACCTAGAGTGAAGGAATGAGGCTGGCTGGAGCCGAGTGTTGCGTGAAGACTGAATGTGCAATAAAGTTACACAAGACAAGCTTTAATCGTCCATTCTGTATGGTTTAATGACTAAGGGAACAGAGCAGAATGAAACATGAAGTATGAGCAATCAGCTGGCAAGCAAGGTTACAAAGAATGACAATCTGTACAATTTCAGATTGTCTCCAGATTACACACTTCACAGCAGGTGTTACCACTTCATGCATGTCATAAAAGTTCCATGTAAACAGTCAAGATGTATTCTCTATCAGCATGATTTCAATCAGAATAAAGAAATATTGTCCATGTAACCATAGCTACAGTAAATCATTTGCTGACATACTAGTCTGGAATGTGCTGGATTACAATGATCATAATGATAGTTCTAATTCTTTTTTTTTTTTTTTTATATAAACTTTTTTTATTTTTTTATTAATCATGTCCAAATGGCATTTGTTTGAGTTGAAGTTTTGTTGAGTTACATTTTATTTTGATATGTTTTTTCCTGGACAGATTTAAAATTGGCAAGCCAAATCAAGAAACGTTTAAATGACAATCGTGCTGCAAACAAGCATAAACATGACATGTAAGTTACAGAATACCTTTGTAAAAACAGATATAATCAGGACAGATAAGAGCAAAGACAACCACATACAAAGACTGATATGTAAAACAGGTCGACAGTAAATAACACTGACAGCAATGTAGGTCAACCAACAGGGCAGTTCAGCAGCATGACTTGTTTATTGACAGACCAAATGATGAAGATGTTCAAACATGTTGTTAACTGTCTTAAAGGACCTGCAAGTGATTAGTTCCCTCATGTGAAGTGGTACAGCATTCCACAGTCCTCGCAGTGCTTCCAGGCTTTTCCAGGTGAGACAGTGATCTGTCCAGGAGGAAGATGATGGCGTCGTCCACTCCTATACCAGGTTGATAGGTGAACTGGAGTGGGTTCATAAAAGGACCCACCAGAGGGCGGAGATGGACGAGGACCAGCCGCTCCAGAGTCTTCATCAGGTGTGAAGTGAGAGCAACTGGTCTGTAGCTGTTGAAGTCTTTTGGGTGAGGGATATTTGGTACTGGTACAACGCAGGAGGTTTTCCATAGCAGTGGCACTTTTCCCAGCTTCACGTTCATGTTGAAGATGTACTCCACAATCCTGCACAGCTGGTCTGCACAGGACTTGAGGAGCCTGGATCCTGTCTGGACCTGTAGCCTTCTTTGCCTTCATCTTCCTCAGCTGTGGGTGAGAGGGCCTGTAGGTGCTGTGTCTGCAGTGAGGTTGTTATTGAGTGGAGGACGTCACAAGCTGCATCAGCATTATCAGAAGGGGGGGATGTACACAGTGAATACAATCACCTGTGTGAATTCCCTCGGGAGGTAGTACGGCCTCATGCAAACAGTTAAAAGTTTGATGTTCTTACTGCAGACCTGTTCTTTAACAGTGATGTGCACAGAGTTACACCATCTGTCATTGACACAAAAAAGAGCTGCCCGTGTGAGGGGTATTAACCTCCAGCTTTGTACTTCATGTCAATCGTGGTAGCCATGGTTGGCACTAACTGTATCACCCCAAGCACAAACACACTGTAGATTAAACCAAAGTAAATGCATCACCCACCCAGGTCATAGTAGCCTTTAGGAAAATAAATTTGTTCTTGGAAGACAGCGCTACATTGTCTCTCAGAATGTTACTGCATATTTATCCTGAGATCTACAGCAATACATTTAATTTAGTATTGCAACATAGTATCCTGGATACCTGCCTAGTAATCCTAAGAATTACAATAATAATGCTATCCAAGAAGGTAACAAAGCACAGACTTCAGAGCGGTAAACATTTTTCTTGTTGAATGATTGGCTCACTTATAGCACACGCCATTATTGAGGGATATGATAGGCTGTTTATAAGCCAGGGCATATTTGCCTTGTGCTCAAATATTGCATTAAATGCAACTGGGGATAAAAAGATAAAAAAAAAAAAAAATTGCCATGGAGGGATATAAAAGCTCAGAGGGGGGAATCCTCCTCCCCCTTTATGCTCAGAATAACAATTTGGCATCTGACACTTCGATTACTGATTATTTCCTGTGTACGTGACAGTGTTAGAGATGTGGTCAGTTTTCAAACATCAAAAGAAAAACATGCGTGGCAGTTGTTTCATTTTACACAGTTGTAGTTTAGATAAGTCTTTATGAGGAAATAACTGCCTTTGCAGCAGCAGTGATAAGACAAGGTCATGTCTTCTTTCTTGAAGGAGCTGTTCATTAACAGTTCTGAAAAATACAAAGCACTGTCAAACAGATATATGACACGATATCCCAACCAAGATATGTACATGTGACTTATATAACTATGTTATCAACAGAAAGATGAATCATTTATCCGTGCTCCAATGTGTTATCACAGCAATATTAGGCTTCATTATGCTTACGTTTCATGTTCCTCACCTTTTGACAGCAAATCACAGATAAACTAATCTAGATGTTGGCTCCAAACTTTACACCTCAGCAACTTTATGGAGAAATTATTGACATGCATTAAAGCATTTAAAACGAGTTCAGCACTGAAATTACCTACATGTCCTTGAACAGTTGAGTTTCCAGTATTAGTCTAGCATTGAGAGTAATCAGCAGAAAGCAGCATGATAGAAAAATGTGCTTTTATACTTTCTTTTAAGAGAGTTTGAAGGATCAATCTCATGTCTTTTAGTAAAGAACTAAGCACAAGGGAGTAAAAGCCTAGCTTATATTACAGCAGGGGTGCAGGGGTCAACTGCTAGCCTGCTGAGGCCTATGTTATATATATATTTTTACTTTTTTCATCTGTTCTAAATGTACGTAAAGGGAATATTTTTCAAGTTTTCTATACACTTATCAACATGGGAGTGGACAAATATGCTTGCTTTATGCAAATGATGTTTATTATTATTGTAAAAATCCAAAACAATGATACATTTTGTCCAGAATATTCTCCAGAATAACTTCAAAGGTACTGTATGTTGGGGAAGAAATGTGATTCTTCCAGGACATTATGTCTCCAAACATTACGAGACCTCAGGCCAGTGGACTAAGAGGTAAAATAGGTCAGAGACACTTAGTCTGGGAACATGGATAGCTTCAAAGGCTTCCTTACAAGGTTTCCACAAGCACTTAGCTTTGCTTTAGCTTGGTTCGTCAGACATCTGTTCTGTAGACATATCTAAAGTAGCTTTGAGTATCTAAGTTGCAGAGACCATGAGAAGATTGGTCATGGAGCAATCAAACACAAATTACCTCCTGTTTGGAGACATAATGTCCTGGAAGAATCATATTTCTTCCCCAACACGGTATGCAAAAAAATGATGAAACATTGCAAGCTCGAGCCCAACAAGCAACAACATGAAACAACAATGAAACATTTCTTAGTTATGCTAACACGTAACACAAACGTAGTGTCCAACTTTACACTTGTAAAGGTTAACTAAACAATGTTAATTGGTCTGCAAGCTGTAGCCACCCATTTAGCTATCACTGTTGAAAGTTTGTCTCATTTAGAGTTGTCCAGGCTTATTCCATTACAAACTTTAAAGTGTGGTCTGCCATTGGTGAGGGGAGGAGGGATCTCTGCAACAGCTGAGTTCTTGGCCAGCAAGTGGTATTTAAGACTGAACTTTCTCCAGTGGTAACTATAAGGGGAAATCTCCTTGTAGAAGTAGAGAGTTGCTAATTCTCAGAATAATTTTTTACTCAGTGTGATGAATCAGATCTCTTTAATACATGCAGCACGGAGAGAAGACCCGAAGTGTTCTCTCCAGTCCTTCAAATGTTTCTGACTTAAATACAGTGGTCACAAACTTGACGACAGTTGTTAATTACTCTTTCCCAAAGCAATTTTCCCAGGGCAGTGACCATTTGTTGTTTTTTTTAATTGCCCCTTATGTGACTTTCTGACCCTCAGGCAAGAGGTGAAGGGGAAATTGCCATCCTCTCACATCCTGATATGTTCTCTACCATACATTGATTACAGAATTCTAAACTATTTAATTTCCCACATTCCTCAACAACAACAACAAAATCAATTGTATCTAAAATGTATGTCTCTTTCTTACAGTAAATAGAAAAATACAAGACATTAGAACAAATCAATTAGTCATCAGCATTGAACCCCCAAGACATATAATCTTTTTGTTCAAACTAGTGCTGCTTTTATCAACTGCGCTATCGTGGCTGTTCATCAGCTACACTGGGTTAACAGAACCTATATGAGCTTGACATTTGCATACTGCTTCAGAGGCAGTTAGAAGTACTGCAGACAACAGGTTAATGATGAGACTTCTATGTGCTATAGGTTTGCCTGTAGAGGAAAGGAAACCTCGATTCTCCCATAAAGCGTGGACGTTATGACACATATTAAACGCATATTGAGAATCAATGTAAACTGTGACATCCTGTTCCTAGAACGAAAGACATGAGTTATTGCAAAATATTCAACTGCCTGAACAGACAGGTTATTAGGGAGTTAGCATTCTCAGTACATATTGCATAGGAGAACCATCTACAAATGAGACAGAGTCAGGGTTAATGATGGTTGTCAACTAATGCATCCCTTGGTTTTGACACAGCGTCAACCACTTTCAGACATGGGTGTAGCTCTCCATCTTGAGCTGTAGGGAGCAAAGTTGATGGGTTAAGGCCAGTACAATGTTTTAGGGTGACATGAGACATTGTTAGAAGCACATTTGTGATTGTAGTGGTCAGTGATGTGCACAAGGGGAGGCAGGGGGGCAGTCGCCCCCCCTCGTGGCCCAATTGTTGGAAAACGCGAGCTAAAGTGCCCTCCTGGGAGCCAAAACGTGTGCTTAAGTGCCCTCTTGGGAGCCAGAAAAGTGTGCCAATGTGCCCTCTTGGTTGGCAAAACACACTAAACTGCCCTCTTGGGAGCCAAAACGGGCGCTTAAAGGGATAGTTCGGGTTTTTTGATATGAATCTGTATGGCATCCCCGTCAGCAGTGTCGTGCATCAACACTGACTTACCCTCGACAGTGTCCTGTGCGCCGAGTTCTTGCCCGGTTTTGGTGCTGACGAAAGTAGCCCGGCAAGTTGTCAGGGGTCATGAAAATAAAGCCTTTTTTTTTCTCAAAACAAATGTGTTCAAAAGAGTGATACATTTGCATCACAAAACCATTGTCCATGAAAAAGTCAGACCTCATAATCGCTTGCCGTTATTTTCTCTCGATTCGTAGCCGTGCACGAATCCAACACTTTTTTCAGTTGTTTGGCAGTGTTTTACGTGCTCGGACCAACGACCACAGCACATGAGAGAGCTAACATGAGAGCTAGCTAGCGATAATGGGTCTCTCACGGCTCCAGCTGTGGCTCCAGCTTCAACTTGTACCACTTCTCTGTCCCTCCTCTCTCTCTCTGCCCAAACTCCATCTGGCCAAATTTCAGCATCAGTGTATTCGGTTTCATGAAGATACCCCCTTGGCTCTGTGCTTAAGTCGAAATCTTGATGATCATGGGTGTCGTAGTCAGACATGTTGTTAGCTTTCTGAGCAGTAAACACAGTGAAACAGGCTGGCAGCAGCGCGCAGTGATCGAATAGAGAGAAAATAGCACCAAGCGATAATGAGGTCTGACTTTTTTGTGGACAACAGTTTTGTGATGCAGATGTATCACTCTTTTGAACACATTTGTTTTGAGAAGAAAAAAGGCTTTATTTTCATGACCCCAGACAACTTGCCGGACTACTTTCGTCAGCACCAAAACCGGGCAAGAACTCAGCGCACAGGACACTGTTGGGGGTAAGTCAGTGTGGATGCACAACTCTGTTGATGGGGATGCCGTACAGATTCATATCAAAAAACCCGAACTATCCCTTTAAGTGCCCTTCTTTTCGCCCCTGCCCTTCAAAAAGTCTGTGCACACCACTGGTAGTGGTATGAGGCACCACTGCCATATCAAACTTAGTTTTGCTGCACCACGGCCCCTCTGGCTTATTAGCCAATCATTGCTCTTACCAAGGGGATAAAAGTAGGCCGTGTCCCGCTTCCTGCCTCTTTGGCCTGCCCACTTCCGGGTCGTTGTATTTGTTGCTAGCATCCGAGCACAGGTAAGTGCACATTGCCGCGCTGTTCTGTGTATACCGCCGATCTTTAAAGCTAGGTTCTACAATCCTGGAGAGCTAGCAAGAGATGGCTAAAAACATAAACAAAGAAGCAAACGTTAGCATTGGGCTAATACGAGCTACAAACTTAGCCAAGTTGGCAAACCTTACATATTTCATGAAAATAACAAATCCCCCAAAACAAAACTAATCATTACCTGTCCAACAGAAAGAGAGCAACCTCTGCATCACTTTTCAGGCCCTTCACATGCCCCAGTTGTCTCCACTGCCGATGTTGACTCGGTCCGACTTCTTTCTTTATCCAGAGCCTTTTTTGTCGCAGCCTTTTCTGCCTCAGGCTTTCTTTTCCTTGCCTTTTTAGCGGGGTGAGCTGTAACAAGTAGCTGGCTGCACTTTCTCTGCCATTGTAGCCAAATGAACGTCTTCTCCTGCAACTCCGTATTTCTGCAGAGGGGTGTGCTTAATATTTCCGGCATCAGTGAAACGTGACGTGTGCCCGAGCGGAGGAGGGAGGGACAGAGGGGGGCGTAGGCAGAGCGAGACATGAAGGCATCTGATTTTTTTTCTATTCGGGCCGAATAGCACTGATTGATCAGCTTTTTCTGCTGTGTTCTGTGTTTCTGAACAACATGACAGACCCATAATAGAGCCGGCGTCTCCACTGCGGTCGAGCCGATCGTTCGGGTCTGGTCGGCTGCCTGTGGTCAGCCTGCTTCCTGCTGCTACATGTGGTGCTGCTTTGGTGTGTGTGTGTGTGTGGCTGTCACTCGTACTGGATGCCACGAGTTTTGCCAGGACTCTCAGCCACTCGTTAAAACTGCTCAGTGTGTGTGCGTCTGTGTCTGTGTTTGTGCGTGAGTGTTCTAAAGGCAATCTGCCAAGATTTGGTCTAATTGCTATTTTCTGTTTAATGGTTGAATTTCTTTTGATAATTTCTCAGTAGTTTGGGTGTTTTGTTGGGGTAATTTAATTTGTTTATTTTGGGATTTTATTGTAATTAATTTCCGTTTTGGAGAAGAAATGTTTGAGCCCTCTTTTATTTGTGTTAAAACCGATTAATTATGGTTAATCATTGAGTTGATATCTCTGGCCAGAGACTCTTTTGTTTCTTTTGTCTGGTTGATTTATTAATCAATTTAATACTTTTCTGTTGATTATCTGATCGTATAATGTTTTTTGGCACACATTCTTGTTGTCATTGTTTGTTTTTGAGCCCTCTTAATTGTGTTTCTCCTTTCCCCCCTTGTGCTGAAAGCCGACGGCGGTGGTGGTCCCGTGTGCTGTGTGATCCCCTTTCCAGATTTTCTTTGTTTACACGTCACTTTTTGCTGTGTGAGTGGGGTGTTCTCCTTTTTCTTTTGGATTTCACTTCCCCTACAAAACCCCTCGTCCAGCCGGTAAGCCTCAGACCCAAGGTGGCGTTGTTGGTATTTGGTGTGTAACATTGTAATAACCTTCATGTTGCCACAAACCTGGCGTTGTCGGCAGGATACACTCAGTGGAGGTTAGAGACGTGTGTTCCATGTTTTCTTTCTTTATTTTTGTCTTTTGATTTTCAGATTGCCTTTTGCGTGTGAATGAATAGCAGCTTAAGGCGAACCAGCGGTGAGTCTATTTTTCTTTTGGTAGCTGTGGCTCTGGCATTCAGTTTAGCTGTAACTTTGTAGGAATGGAGGGAGAGATACAAGAGTTGAGGGATTTGGTGGCACAGTTGAGGGAAGAGAATGATAGATTGCAGCAGGAGCAGGCTGCGGCCATGCCTGGTCCTAGTGCTGCATCTTCCATTCCTGCTGAACCTCTCCCAGCACTGTCCACTTCTACCGCTCCTGTAACAGAGCAACTGGTCCTTGTACCTAGAGATAGAAAGTGCCCAGTTTTAGGGGTAGATCAGGTATAGGGCTAGAGGAGTGGATTGAGGAAGCTCAGGCTTGCATGAGGGCTCACCACCTGTCCGCATTCGATCAAGCATTCTTTTTTTTCGACCATTTAGAGGGAGAGGTGCGTGAAGAAATGAAATATCGCTCGACCGCTGACAGAAGTGACCCAGCCAAAATTATCGTGGTTTTGTGAGAGCTGTATGGTTGGGCCAACTCGTACGTTGCCTTACAGGAGGCATTTTTCTCGAGGCGACAACAAGATGGGGAGACTTTCCAAGAGTTCTCCCTCGCGTAAATGAGTTTGATGTCTGCGGTGAAACAAAGTGCTCCAAGCAAGACGGCAAATGTAGATGTTTTGCTGCGCGATCAGTTTATCGAAAATGTCATTGATGGTTCCCTTCCTCGAGAATTGAAACAATTAGGGCGCAGGCAGCCTACCGTATCTCTGCTGGAAGCTAGGTCAGAGGCAATTAGGTGGGAACGAGAGGGATTGCCAGGGGGTGTGCGGGGCCGAAGCCACTCAGTTCCTTCGTTGATGGGCTTGCAGTGTGGTTTCCAGACTGCTCCTTCAGTGGCTAGTCCACCCCAGGCTTCAGAACTGCAGGAGGTGAAACAATGCTGAAGCTCCAGCAGGAACAGCTTAAGCATCTCACAGAAACTCTTGCTCAGCTGCAGATCAATCAGCAGCGTAACCATTCTCCTTACCGTGGTCCGGTCATCTGCCGGCGATGTCAGCAGCCTGGCCACTTCGCCAGGGAGTGTAGAGGAGAGTGTGTCCCTCCTCAACCTTCAGTGTCTGCTTCCTCACGGCCAGCCTCTTGGCAGGATCCAGCTCAGCCTTCGGGAAACTAGCGCCCGTCGAACTGCGGAGCCAAAGTTCGAGGGGAGCTGCCACTGGCTCACCTGTTATGTGGGGGGATGGGAGAGAAGCTAAGCTAATTAGCGCATGTCCACACATGGACTTTGTTATGGGGGGAGTAAAGGTTCCTTGCCTCGTAGACACTGGGTCCATGTTATCCACTGTCAGAGAAGGTTTTTTCTGGCAACACTTCGAGACTTGGGATCAAGAGAAACTACAGTCTTGCCTTAGGCTTCAGCTTCAAAACGCCAATGGATTGCCCATCCCATACCTCAGCTACTTGGAACTCGAAGTCGAGCTCTGTGGTAGGACTTTGCCAGGGTGTGGGTTACTGGTGGTCAAGGACCCTCCAGCTGATGCATCTCCCCCTTCCCCAGGTGTCTTGGGGATGGACATTTTACGAAGATGCTACAGCACCTCGTTTGGGCAACATGGCTCTGCCCTGCTTAATCTGCCCACCGTCACTGAAGCACCCAAGTCTGTGGTGCAGGCATTGCAGACATGCCATCAAGCCTCTCTGACTTCCTCTTTTGATGCCATTGGCAAGGTTAAGCTGCGAGGCAAGAAAGCTTGCCGTATCTTTGGTGGCACTATGCAGCTTGTTCCAGCCACCTGTTCTGCCTAGCATTCTGGGACTACTGTGCTCTTTCATCCCTTGGATCGGGGTCTTTCTGCTGGTCTGCTTGCGTCCCCAGCACTGGTTCGAGTTGAACGGGGTACTGTGTACATACCTGTTGTGAATGTGGGAACTTCTGATGTGTTGCTTTAACCTCGTACAGAGCTTGGTGCATTGCGTGAGATTTGTGTGGTGAGCTTACCTTCTGGAGGTAAGGAGGTTCCGTCTTATCTGGCCACCATTGCATCCCAGGCTGTGGTTCCTATGCTGCAGGATTAAATAGATGCAGTTGATCTATCTGCTTTGCTGAAGGACAGGAGGAAGCCGACTTCTTCTTTGGAAATATACTTCTGTCTTTTCTACTCATGACGGTGACCTGGGGTGCACCAACCTGATAAAGCATGAAATCCCGCTTCTTGATGACACTCCCATCTGTCAGCACTATTGACATATTCCGCCATCGGAATATGAAGTGGTCAAGGAGCACATTAGCCAGCTGCTTGGTGCACAGGTCATCAGGGAAAGCTGCAGTCCGTTTGCTTCACCGATCGTGCTGGTTAAAAATAGGGATGGTAGTCTGCGCTTGTGCGTAGACTACCGGTAGCTTAACCACAGGACTCGAAAAGACGCATTTCCTCTTCCTCGGATCAAGGAGTCGCTGGATGTACTTGCGGGAGCCCACTGGTTTTCCACTATGGATCTTGCCAGCGGGTACAATCAGGTCCCGGTGGCAGAGGCCGACCGACCCAAGACAGCGTTTTGCACTCCTTTCAGACTTTTCGAATGGAATCTCATGCCCTTTGGGTTGTGTAATGCACCCAGCACTTTCCAGCGACTCATGCAGCGGGTTTTCGGAGATCAACAAGGTCAGTTGTTGCTTTTGTACCTGGATGGCATTGTGGTCTTCTCATCCACCTTTCAACAGCATCTTGAGAGACTGGAAGTGGTCATGCAACGGTTACAACATGAGGATCTGAAGGCAAAGTTGTTGAAGTGCTCCTTTTTTCAACAAGAGGTGCGTTACTTGGGCCACATCATTTCAACCGAAGGTGTTTCCACCGACCCGAGCAAGCTTGAGGTGGTAGCCAACTGGCAGCCTCCCACCACCATCTTGGCGCTGCAGTCTTTTCTCAGGTTCGCAAGCTACTGTCGTCGCTTTGTGGAGGGCTTTGCCAAGTTGGCTGCCCCTCTACATCGCCTTGTAGCTGAACTTGTGGGGTCCAAGTCCAGACGGTCTGAACAACAACTTGTAGAAAATTGAACAGGGGAACATCAGCGAAGCTTTGAGGCCTTAAAATCTTAGCTTACCATTGCACCCGTGCTGGCATGCGCTGACTTTTCCCTTCCCTTCATCTTGGAAGGTGATGCAAGTCATGGAGGCCTGGGCGCAATCCTCTCCCAAGAGCAAGACGGAAAAGTGCGGCCCATAGCTTTCGCAAGTCGAAGCCTACGGCCGACTGAACGCAACCCTGTCAGTTATAGCTCCATGAAGCTAGAGTTCCTGGCGCTAAAATGGGCTTTGACTAATACATTTCGCGAACACTTGCTTGGCCACTAATGCATTCTCTTCACAGACAACAACCTGCTTAGCCAACTGTCATTGGCTAGGCTTGGAGCCCTGGAGCAGTTTTGTGCGATCCAACTCACGTCATTTAACTTTGAGATCCGTTACCGTTCTGGCAAGAGTAGCACAAATACGGATGCTCTGTCTCGCTTGCACCCTCCCAGAACCACGGACCTGGAGATCATTGTCTCCGGCACATCGCTTCCTCAGCCCTTGCAACAGGCTGTCAGGCTGCTGTTCAGGCCCTGCCTCAACATTTGCCGGCAGACATTGGAGAACTTCAGCGAGCTGATCATGTGACCCAGGAAGTCCTTGTGTTTTGGCAGCAGAAACGATACCCAACTCATGATGAACGTAAGCAGTTATCTCTGGCAGCCTTGGTACTTCTTAAGCAGTGGAAGCGATTGATTGAACGGGCCGGAGTGGTGTACCAGCAAGTCTCTCGCTCCGACGGGGGAGAAGTAGTTTTCCAGGTGCTTTTGCCAGCTGTTCTGGAGGAACAAAGTCCTCATGGAGGTCCATCAAAGTCATGGCCACCAGGAGGTGGGCCGGATTTTGGAATTACTCAGGCAGCGAGCTATTGGCCGGGAAAGTCATCTGATGTAAAACGTGTCAAACTTGAGAGTGGTGCCAAGTGGCTAAAGACTCCGGGCCACCCGTTCGTAGCTTCATTGGATATCTGCTTGCTTCAGAGCCTAACAAAATCCTGGAAATGGATTCCACCCTGCTTGAACCAACCCATAACGGGCTGGAGAACGTCCTTATGCTGACGGATATGTTCAGCAAATACACACTTGCCATTCCCACTCTTTACCAGCACGCCTCTACAGTGGTACAAATGCTCGTCATGAAGTGGTTTTCAAAGTTCGGTGTTCCAGCACGCATTCATTCTGATCAGGGTCGCAATTTTGAAAGTGCACTCATTAGGCAGCTGTGCGGTCTCTACAACATCGAAAAATCCCACACCACACCGTACCATCCGGCAGGTAACGTGCAAGCGTTTTAATCACACAGATCATGACTTGCTGCGCACTTTGCCTCCCTCTAGAAAGTGTGACTTGCACTCCTGTCTACCTCAGATACTGAATGCTTATAACACCACACCACATCAATCCACTGGGGAAGCTCATGTTTGGTCGTGAGGCAAGTTGACTTCTTGCTGGGAAGAATGCAGGATCCTGTTGACGGGACGGTGAATGACTGGGTCCGGGAGCATCAGACCTAGCTACATGTGGCTTTCGAAGGTGTCCGAGACAGGCTGAAGGAGGCAGCCCAACGCCGGAAGGAAAACCATGACCAGTCCGTCTGGTCGGAACTGCTGGTGGTGGGCCAGTCAGTGTTTTTAAAGGAGTTTGGTTGGAAGGGTCATCATAAGATCCAAGACAGGCGGAATCCTGTGGTGCATCGAGTGATCACAGCTCCCCCCGCAAATGGTGCAGTGTATACAGCTGCACCAGAGGACAACCATGCCAAGGTTAAACTGGTACACCGAACACTGCTTAAAGCCATAGTTGGGATGGCTGCTTCAGGCTGTTCCACTTTCCATCTCACTTGGCCATCCGGCAGCGTCTGAGAGCTCATCTGAAGACGTGGACTTGATGGCTGTGGTAAACAATTAGACACCCTTCTCCCACCAGCTGGTCATTCAGCTGGAGAAGTCCAACCGGCTCCTGCATCAATGATGCCCGTTGCCTCGACAGTAACACTGCCCCCCTGTGCTTTCAGCTCCTTCGGCCTCTCCCTCTTCTGGGAGTAGCGACACCGTTGTGCTCCATACAGTACCCTTACCTTACCTTCCTGCCCACTCGACGGCACGGCCACCTTTTGTTGGTGCCGCTCCCTTGTTAGTCCCTCTATCAGGGAATGATGAAGCTGTCAGGCGATGGACGGCTCGATCTACAGCTGGTCAACACTCAAACCTTCATCACCTACCCAGGCCTGCTAATGAGGTGGCTCAGTAGGGGCCTTCAGCCACTCAGTCAAGTGCTGTGTCTGCTTTCTTTAGAGCGTGGTCTTAGAGTCGAGATCCTGTTTAAGTGCATCGTCGGGGCAGCGATGAAAATGAGGCGGGGGGGGGGGTGGATTGTAGTGCT
>CAEMYA010000405.1:191192-201357 GCA_903131615.1 Diplodus sargus | reverse complement strand
CCTCCTCCTCCTCCTCCTCCTCCTCCTCCTCCTCCTCTTCCTCCTCTTCTTCCTCTTCTTCCTCCTCCTCCTCTTCCTCTTCCTCTTCCTCTTCCTCTTCATCGCTTCAGGTTTTCCAGGTGACTGTCAGTGGTTGCTATGGAGTTGCTAGGTGCTCC
The DNA here is from genome assembly GCA_903131615.1 of Diplodus sargus. Lineage (NCBI taxonomy): Eukaryota > Metazoa > Chordata > Actinopteri > Spariformes > Sparidae > Diplodus > Diplodus sargus. The sequence continues at coordinate 201,199 of CAEMYA010000405.1, read as the reverse complement.
TGGTCATGTGACTTGTTTGTGTTGAGTCATTGCTTGTTATCATTAAACAGAATTCATCTTTCCTCGACTACATATTGATTCAGGTGTTGGAGCAATGAGATAGAGACACACACACACACATACACACACACACACACATACACACACACACACACACACACACACACATACACACACACACACACACACACACACACACACACACACACACACACACTCACTGGAGGAGATTTAAACTCATAACTGAAGTAACTGTAGTAAATTCTTTTTGCTATACTATAGTTCAACTTTGACCAACTTTTAATGTAAATATTAAGAACGGTTTAATGAAAATATATAATTAAGCAGGTTAAGCTGAATCTTTAAGCCCCGTTTGTTTAGCTGAGGATTTAATATATTTGTCATTTGAATTACATTTTTTTTCTGTTATCCAAAATGTGAAGATGTAATGAAGCATCATGGGGCAAAAAGGATGAACTCTAGTCAAATTTCCACCAAACTCCATTAAAATCTTTGGTAATTGAAGGTTGACTTCCTGTTTCTCAGAGTAAAAACCTGCAGCACAGTTTGGATCCACGACTGCTGAACTAAAGAAGACGAGCCCAAACATTCAGCCGAGGTTAGCATTAGCATTTAGCGTCTTTCACTGTCAGCCTTTCATGTTTAGCCCGGGGCAGCTAGCTGTGATGGGGCCGGGCTAACAGGGCTAACAGTGTGGCGCTCTATGATTGTATTATTCATACCGATTCACCCTCAGGCCTCCGATCAATAATTCATACACACCTCCCTGTCAGTGTGTGTGTGTGTGTGTGTGTGTGTGTGTGTTATCTGTGTATCACATACAGTTTCCATCTATTAAATTGACACTTAAATTGGCAGTCTGAGTTGTGATAAGGAGCTTTTTGTCCCTCTTTGCGACCCGTCCGGGCGGCTGAGCTTCACATCACTTCAGACGGAAGAAATCGTAGCGACATTTACAGCAAAGTGAGACGGAGAAGAGAAAGCAGAGAGTGACAGCGTGAAGAGGCTGCTGTCACTTCACTGCCGCCGCTTAAACACGACAGCACTTCACTATCTGCTGCTGCTGCTGCATCATGGGAAAAAACACACTGCGTCCTATTAAAGTTTGTTTTCTTCTGCAGTTCAAGAGGAACGAATCAGACGTCTGACTGAGACCCTTATTTATTTATTGTCTCCGGGGAGACGGAGACATTTAAAGGTTGTTGGTCCGTGTTTAATTGATTATGAGGTGATTGGCTGCAGACTGCTGTCATGTGACTTCCTGCAGACACTCTGGGATCAGATGTATTTATAGTGTTGAAGTCATCGTGTTCATGCCGGCGGTGAGAGGATCATAAAACTGTTTCAGGCTCTTCTGAAAAGTTACTCTGCATTCTTTCTGCATTATTTATTCTTTCATGCAAGAAATCAGCCTGCAGCAGCTTTAAGTGCCTCTGTTAGCTGATCACAGCATGTAACATTCAAAACTAATAACAATATCACAGGAGTGAAACTTAACGACCTTTAAATCTCCCCGCGGAGACTCGCAGGAGCATTAAACTCGTTATTAAGAGTCAGAAACAAGAGCTGAACACAACATAACTGTTTATTACTGGATCTGGAAGCTCATTGGCTACATGATGCATCAATCATCCGGAGGCTGGTGATTGGTTGGCTCAGGAGAGAGGGGGCGGGAACAGGAAGTGTGTCTCCTGAAATCAGCCGTTTGCTGTTGGAGGTGACAGGGCAGGCGTAGCGGCTCCGCACTGGTCAAACGAGCTGTCAATCAACAGGTCAGAGGTCGGCAGCCGTCTGAGGGACTCTGACGAGACGTTTAATGATGTTTTGCTCTAAAATAGTCGAGTTCTGGCAGAGAACGAAGCAGGAGAACGCTGCACGACTGCAGTTTGTCAGCATGTCAACAGGATTACTGTGTTCTGGTTGGAATGGATCCAGTGGGCATGAAGGACTAGAAGCACAGAGCGGGTTCTGATGACTGTGATGCACTACTGAAAAAGTTTTACGTCAAATATTCTTTTCTGAGGAATCATTCACGCACCTGCCAAAGAAATGTCATATCGTGACCTCAAATAGAAACTGGTTAAAGTTCTTTATTGACACTAACTTTGTGGCGATGACGAGTCAGAAACAGGAGCTGAGGAGGACAAACAGACGAGTGAGAGGCATCAAACTCAATCATTTCCAACTTCATCTGAACTCGCCTTGATGATCATTCGCTGGCTGTTTCAGGCTGTAGAGCCACAGAGGCTCAGACTCAGCTGCTTTGGTCCAGTTCATGATGAAGCTGAGTCTGGAAATAACAGAAGACGTGGACGTTCTTACAGGCTGGTTTGTTAGCTGTTTGTTAGCTGTTTGTTAACTGTTTGTTAGCTGGTTTGTTAGCTGTTAGTTAGCTGGTTTGTTAGCTGGTTTGTTAGCTGTTTGTTAGCTGGTTTGTTAGCTGTTTGTTAGCTGGTTTGTTATCTGGTTTGTTAGCTGTTAGTTAGCTGGTTTGTTATCTGGTTTGTTAGCTGTTAGTTAGCTGTTTGTTAGCTGGTTTGTTAGCTGTTTGTTAGCTGTTTGTTAGCTGGTTAGTTAGCTGTTAGTTAGCTGGTTAGTTAGCTGTTTGTTAGCTGGTTTGTTAGCTGTTTGTTAGCTGGTTTGTTAGCTGTTTGTTAGCTGGTTTTTTAGCTGTTTGTTAGCTGTTTGTTAGAATCACAAGACACATTCTCATGATACTTTTCAAAAAGAGCCGCTGAGCTTCCAGTCTACGTTCTGTGATCAGCCTGACCGTCCTGACGTGTTGTGATCGGTACTGATTGGTTCTGACTGAGCCTCAGCCGAGTCTCTCTCTGTGGAGGTCCGATATTAAAGAGCTCGTTAAAAGAATCAGAGGAGGTTGATTCAACTTTAATGAGGATAAAATCGATTAAAAAAAGGAATTATTTCCTGATTTCCTGATGTTCAGAGTCTGGGTTCGGTTCTTTTGTTCCGTCCCGTCAGCACTGATTGTTTCAGTCCGCTGAGATGGAACTGACAAACACACAAATATGAAAAGGTTCCTGAGACAGTCGCAGCGCAGATCCTTCAGTCGGCAGCGTCTCCTCCGGCTCCACCTGCTGCTCGTTCAATAAATCAGTCGTCTGCAGAGAGTTCAGAGTAAATATGACGTTAAATAAAAGTTTGAGAGGAGGAAAGTCGGCCGGCAGCGAGCTGAAGTCTGATTACACGTTCTCCGTCCTTCATTTACCCAGCGCTCTCTGCGGGCAGCCGGGGGGGATTGTGGGTAGATCTGATTGTTGCTTATCTAATTTGGCGGCTGGAGGTGGGATTAATCTGGGCACGCACACACACACACACACACACACACACACACACACACACACACACACACACACACGCACACACACACACACACACACAGTGATCATCCCTCACACGGTCCCTGGTCTTGGAGGAGGGGGGTCCTCGGGGTTTTCCTCCAGATTCTCATTAAAATGAAGAATGTATTTTGACAGAAATGAATGTTTTTACAGTTTCTTTGTGTGGTGAGTGAACAAACCTGTGAGCTGAAAGTGACGTGGAGTTCAAACAGCAGCAGGTTTTTACTCTGAACACCTCGTTGTGTTGACGCTCTACGTCTGTGGAGGTTTAATCTTCCGGTTCTGTTTCTGTGGTTCTGTTCTCTGGTCAGTTCTGCTCCGCTGCTCTTCTCTCATCACGCAGATTAGAACGTCACAATTAATTGCAAAATAATTGAAATGGCACTTTTACTGAAGGCGATATCTGAATTATAAGAACTGCAATTATTTTATAAAAAGGTCAAAAGTGACACAGACAGTTTTAATAACCTGCTGCAGAGACAGAAACATGACATCATCACCACACTCTTCTTCTTCTGCTGCTTCTGCGTCTGCTTCTTCTTCTTCTTTTTCTGCTTCCCTTCGTCTTCTAATCATCAGTTTATTTTTAGTTTATAATTTGTAATTAACTTTCTGTCTCTAACCGTGCTAATTGTTTGTCTGATGGGTCTGTTTATCTCACACACACACACACACACACACACACACACACACACACACACACACAGTTGATGTTTATAGTCCAGATTGCAGTTAATAGCCATTTCATGACGTGATGAATGAGCTGTGACAGGTGTGTGTGTGTGTGTGTGTGTGTGTGTGTGTGTGTGTGTGTGTGTGTGTGTGTGTGTGTGACCTCTGACCTGAGATCAGTCGTGTCATCTGAGTCTGAATCTGATTTCTGACATTTAAGCTTCAGTAAGAAAACTAAATCCTCCCTGCGTCGTCTTTCAGACTTCATGAATGTAAAATTCACCAACAATCAGAGATGCAAAGTGGATTTAGTTGTTCGCCGGAGAGCGAGACAAACATCTGCTGAGACGAAACGAGAGCGTGAAATCCTGCCGAGCAGAGCCGAGCTGTAGGAGTGACGCTGCTCCGTCAGCGAGCCTCCGCTGTTGGCAGCGATGGAGCAGAAAATGGGAAGATGGCTGTAAAAGCTGACGGAGTCTGAGTGCCAGCTCCTGTTCTCCATCAGTGGAGCGACGCCACATCCAGCTCGCATCCACGCCACACTCCTCACATCAGGACTGTCCTTTTAAATACAGCAGAGTGGCTGGACACGGGACGGTACTGATCCGTTACAGTCCGGAACACACAGCCATCTTCCATAGAAACGCTCCACCAACGATGGTGTAAAATGAGCCACACAGTTTTCAGCTAAAATGTTACGCAAGTCTATAAACCATCTACATTAAAAAGTCCTGTTCACACCTGGTTTAAACAGGTGTGACTGAACCCATCTGAGATCGGACCACTCAGAACACAGTCAGAGGTGGTCTGGGTCCAGATTCTGTTGGCAGAGTGTACACACGTGTCTCAGACCCACTGAAGGACCGCCTACACAACTGACGTCCTGAAGGAAGACTCACTGAACCAGTAACTCATCATCACCAGACTCCATTAACAAATGTGGTGATTTAAGAGTTGTTGAGTTAAAACAAACTTTCTAACGTAGTGAAACTGTGTCTCTGACAGATTGTAACTCATTGTGTCCTTGTTGTAAATTCAGCATTAAATCTTTCAGCTGCAGTTGTTTGTCTCCTTGTAAAAAGTGTCAGTTTGTGGCAGCATGTCTGTACCAGCCTGTCTGCTTCTGTGGCTAAAGTGCTAAAGTCTTACCTGCCAACATTGATCAGCTGTTTGAACACACTGTTTACACTGATGTCACCATTTACACTCCATTTATGAAAGAAGAAACATGTTATTGATCTGAACATGTCACATGTTACAAAGACACTAAACAGGAACAATATCGGCTCCTTCTTTGTCCCCAGACTCCCTTAACAAATGTGTCAGTTTAGTGAGTTGTTGAGTTGGAGACACTTTATAAACTCTGTGAAACTCTGTCTCTGACTCATTCTGCAGTATTTGGACCTTCTTGTTCATTCAGCAAATGTTCTACATGAACTTCTTTCTGTCTTTGAGTAGAAACATGGAGTGTGTGTGTCTCAGTGATGGATGTGTTTGTGATCGGATCAGTCAGGATGGATGGTATCGGGTCTGAACGGGCTCACTCAGTGGTGGGTGGGCTGAGAGCTGATGACTGATGAGGACAGCAGCGAGATCAGAAGCCGTCAGGACGTCCTCAGCTTCAGTTTGTTCACTTTAATCAGTTTATTTTCCTCCTCAGTGTCTCTGATCTCTTCCCTCCATCATCAGCTGCGACCTCGCTCAGATAGAGCATCATTAGCATCATTAGCGTCATTAGCGTCACGTGTAACTGTGTAGCAACAGAGAAGAGAAGAGCAAAAGCAGTGCATTCTGGGAGATGTAGTTTAAACATATTCAAACATTAGCAGGGTGACAAACTGCTCGTATTTGTTGCATTTCTGCGAAGCTTGTGCTCTCACTGTTTTCTCTGTTTTTCCATATCTGCAAAATGTGTGTGTTTAGGACCCACACACACACACACACACACACACACGCACACACACACACACACACACGCACACACACACGCACACACACACACACACAGTCGGTCATGGCTGCTGTATCACAGTGTTTCAGTGTCGTAGCTGTCAGAGAAACATTCAGCTCTGACAGGCTGCAGAAACACCAGCTGCATACATTTAAACGTCTGTGTGTGTGTGTGTGTGTGTGTGTGTGTGTGTGTGTGTGTGTGCGTGTGGATCCATCTTCTCTCTCTAAAATCGTCCAAACTGAAATTATTTCCAGAGTTGAGCTGTCAGTCAGACCTGATAACACTCTCTGTCTCTCTACCTGTCTGTCTCTCTACCTGTCTGTCTCTCTCTCTCTCTACCTGTGTGTGTCTCTCTACCTGTGTCTCTCTCTACCTGTCTGTCTCTCTCACTCTCCACCTGTGTCTGTCTCTCTACCTGTGTCTCTCTCTACCTGTCTGTCTCTCTACCTGTGTCTGTCTCTCTACCTGTCTGTCTCTCCACCTGTCTGTCTCTCTACCTGTCTGTCTCTCTACCTGTCTGTCTCTCTCTCTCTCCACCTGTGTCTCTCTCTCTACCTGTCTGTCTCTCTACCTGTGTCTGTCTCTCTACCTGTCTGTCTCTCTCTCTCTCTACCTGTGTCTGTCTCTCTACCTGTCTGTCTCTCCACCTGTCTCTCTCTCTACCTGTCTGTCTCTCTACCTGTCTCTCTCTCTACCTGTCTGTCTCTCTAACTGTCTGTCTCTCTCTCTCTCTACCTGTCTCTCCCTCTACCTGTCTCTCTCTCTCTCCACCTGTCTCTCTCTCTACCTGTCTCTCTCTCTACCTGTCTGTCTCTCTCTCTCTCTACCTGTGTCTCTCTCTCTCTCTACCTGTCTCTCTCTCTACCTGTCTGTCTCTCTACCTGTCTGTCTCTCTCTACCTGTCTGTCTCTCTACCTGTCTGTCTCTCTACCTGTCTCACAGCAGCAGTGTCCTCTGAGCCCTCCAGGTGTTTTGAGGACAGGCTGCTGTGAGAGGGTTCTAAGGTTTACGGTCCGACCCGTCCTGCGATGATGTAATGGTCCCCTCGGACCTGCTGGTGAAGAATCGGTGCCGCTCACACACAGAACCGCAGAGACCGCGTCTCTATTCTTAGGTTCTCACACTAATTGTGCAGAAAGTGTGTAATTGGTCCTGAGGGAGGCTGCAGTCGTTACCTCCGTCTCATTTTAGGTCACTTCTCGGATCGTTTGTTCTGTTTATCTGAACGTTCTCATTATTCTCACTTCTGAGGTCCAGTGTTTGGTGCTGAATCCAGAACTCGTGGTGTCGTTAAGGGCAGCGTCTTCAGACCGTCAGACTGTTAATTATGTATTCATTACAGAACACCTGCAGGTCTTCTTCAGGCTCGACCCGGCCGGGCCTCACCGGTTCTGTCATGTCCATGGACAGAACTTGTTGTTTCCTCCAGAGACGCGTCTCTCGTCCTTTAATTGTACCTTAATGATGTGAAATAAGAAAAACATAACCGACTAACTCAGAACAAAGTCCAGCGGAGGCCCGTCAGGAGAACAGGGTCACAAACATGAACTGCTGAGACATTCAGACGGTTATTAAGTTTTTATATCATGTCTAAATATGCAGAAATATAAATATAAACTGAGTTTCTCTTCATACTTTACCAGAGAAGTGAGAACTTTGGATGAAGTCTCGTTTCAAACTTCTGTTTTTCCGTCAGCAGGCATGAAAACAAACATTTCTCATGTTTTTATGAACGAAATGTTCTTTAAACCTTCAGAACACAAAGAGGAATAAAACCCCTCTCAGCCCGACCCGGGTGTTGGATCAGTGAGGCTGCACCGCTGCACCGGCTCAGTGCTGGACCGGGCCGGTACCTGGATGTGTCAGTCTGACTTGTTGTCACACTGAAACTCATTTAACTGCTTCACTGGTTCATGTGTGTTGAATCAATCAGCCAGCTTGTTTGTAAGAAAGTTACTTATTAAATCTCCCAGCTCGTCATATTCTGATACTTTGGATCTGTAGGTCGGGTCAGCGCCTCACCTGAACGTCTGACCGGACCTTCAGCTGGTTCTGTGTGTGTCCTGTTTGTGTGCTGGTGCATGTGTGACTCAGTCGGTTCCGTCCCAGGTGAGTTCCGTCTGCTCACCTGTTCCATTCAGACTTCATGCGCTCGCTCTGCCTCATAAACTCACCTGGAGTTCTGTGTGAACGCACCTTTTTGAAGGACGGCTTGATTTTTGTGTCCAGTTGGATCTGGACCGGGTCACTTTGACTGCAGTCAGAACTAACATCTCTCTCGACCGTCTCTCCTCATCAGGTGAGTTCAATAAAACCTTTCATGGTCTCAGGACCGGCTCCATGTGGGCTCAGGCAGAACCTCCAGGTCACTTGGGTCCAGTTTTAGAGACTGATTAAAGATGGATTGAGTTCTGGTTCTGGAGGTCAGGTGCGGTTGTGTTCCTGCAGCAGCACGTTCACTCTCTGATGGTTGAGTGGTGTAAAAATGGCCGCCGCAGGTTCTGACCCAATTAAATCGCCTCAAATCTTCCAGAGAAATCTAGTTTTGGGAGCGAGTGAGAAAGTTGTGCGTCTTTGTCGCGTCGCTGCAGAACCTACAGTCTGACAGCGGTGAGGCTGCCAGCGCCGCTTAGCTTCCCCGCTGGGTCTGAGCAGCTAATCTGCCAGATGGTGAGCTGAACCCGCGCCGAGATGGAGGAATTCCCAGGTTAACTTGTCTGAACAGAACCCAGAGCGCCGAGCCAGCAGACAGCACGCACAGGTGGGAGGCTTTACTGCGTCCTCGCCTCAGACGCTGCTCAGGCGCCGCCGGGACGCAACCAGCCAGGAGAAGTCTGTTTTCTGGTTGAACAGCAGAAAATGATCGACTGCTGCTGCGAGCCGTCTGCGCTGCAGGCTCAGGTGTCTGTCAGCTGATTCTTTAACATGAGCGTCTGACTTCAGACTCATCAGCTTCTGATCTGATCTGTGTCCCTGCTCGCTGTGTTGGATCACCTCACAGGTGAAGCTGACGCGCTCTCACATCACGTCAGGAGGATTCATGCTGGTGGTCCAGGAGGCGGTCCAGGAGGTGGTCCAGGTCGGGTTAGCTCCGACTCCAGCGGTACTTTGTGCTGTAAGGCTTTAGAAGGCAGCTCAGCTCAGGGTCATGAACACAGTCTGTACAGCCGAAACCAAACTCCATTCAGAAAACAGCCGTTTTAAGATCGGCCCTTGGTTAAAACGTCACAAAGACTCTTTTCGCCTCGATCAACAGACACGATCGGCTCACATGTCAGTTACTCAGTGACATCATCAAGTAACCTGTGACGAGGTGTTCGCCACGTATTGACCGGCTGGTCTCACGGCTGGTCTCACCGTGACGGCCTGACGCTACAGATCTCTTCTCTCACTTCTCTCACAGCAGCTGTCAGACATTTTGTTTCTGGCTGTTTTCAGTCTGCAGCCGACACGTTCAGCGTCTGTTCGTCTCACTGACAGTTGTTGTTGTTGTTTAACATCTTTAAAGACGTGACACGTTGTAAATCACCAGAAAGTGTAAAAAGAATCCTTCATTGTAACTAATGCATGTAGACAGCTTCTGGAGGACCCGGTGCTCCTCAGAGGTTTTATCTGGAGCTGGTTTGGACTCGTCCGTCTGTCTCCACGGGTTTGTCCTCTGTGTCTGTGGCTCCGTGTGCTGCCGGGTGGAGGACGGACGCAGCGTAGCATGGAGAGCTAACAGACGGTGACGGAGGAAACAAAACACATTCCTAACTTCAGGAAGATACATCAAGTTTTCTAAATGTGATACCTGCAGCTCACTGTGAGGTGTGTGTGTGTGTGTGTGTGTGTGTGTGTGTGTGTGTGTGTGTGTGTGTGTGTGTGTGTGTGTGTGTGTGTGCAGGTGAGGTGTCTGAATGTTTCTCATGATCTAATGAGACACTTTAATCCCAGAGAGGAGAGACTGAGAGCGGATTAACCGACGGGAGAGGACTCCTGTGTGTGTGTGTGTGTGT
>CAEMYA010000405.1:92740-116848 GCA_903131615.1 Diplodus sargus | reverse complement strand
GCAGATTTTAACCTGCTGACACAAACGGAGACTCGCTGTGGTTTTATCAGTTCACAAACTCAACGTAACATTTTCTAAACATTCTGAGCGCTCTGAAGCAACAAAGCTGGTTCTTAATTGGCTATAAAATAAAGTAAAGCACCTGTTTGGACCTTTAATGGCTCCAGGAGGCCAATCAGAGCCGTCTGCTCTCCTGCAGTGGAGACAGAACAGAAACATCAGCTCGTCTTTTCTAAATGTTTTATATCGTCTGATTCTAACTCGTCCACGTCACACAGACAGCGACGAACACGAAAGTCGATTAAAAGAGTCGCTGCTGTTGGTTTTGGTTCTGGCTCCTGATTGGTCACTGGGACAAACTAACACGACGGCTGGTTTTATAAAAAGGGTTTTTGTATGAAGATGCACTTGTAACCTTCAAAATAAATGTGTTTCTTGGTTTGCTGGTTGTCTGAACGCGCTCTGAGACACTGTGACATCACTGATGACGGACTCACAGCGCCACCCGCTGGGCCGCACCAGAATGACAATGTAATAAAGCTATTCTGTTTACCTTACTGCTATTAATTAACGATGTGGATGACGGTGTAAATAAAGGATACTGTGGAGTCGACTCCTGTCTCTGTGGACTCTTATTTTGAAGTAGAATCGGTGTCACTCACTCAGGTGTGCACACCTGCAGCTCCACACTGTGCTGATTCAGAGGATGTGCTGAGGTTCAGTTGGATCCAGGGACCTCGAGGACGTCACGGATGATTTCCAAGAGTCCTGAAGGAACCTGGACCCGCCGAGACTCCTGGAGGAGATCAGAGACTCTCTACGGTTTCACTGATGTCACGATTCTCCAAATTCCGGATGTGATGTGACTCTGAGGTCTAAGGTCACAATTTGATTAGTTTTTAGATGTTTGTTCAGCACTGCCGGCTGTACGGAGGCCCAGAGGGGCGAGTGAAGACTTTTCTGTTCCTGCTGATGTTTTCTACGTCTGATCTAAACTGAACTGCCGGGAATAAAAGTTCTGCAGGAGAATCTTTATAATTTCCTTCATATTTTTTATATTTTTCATGTATGAGACCAAATGCAAAAACATGAAAAATAAAAAAAAACATTTAATTTTGTCTGAAGATGTTTTATAAGTCTTATTCAAACAGTTTTCTGTCGGGAGTTTCTGACCTGAGAACTGATCTCACAACAAACGTTGTGCAGAATAATATTTCTAAATTCTTTCATGTTGTTTTCTGGGTAAACAGAAAATTCAGGGAAAAACTCCGAAATTTTCTCCGCTAAATTGTTTTCTCTTCTGTGCAACAAAGCGACTTCAGGAGAAAACACAGGAGAGGAAACAGATCGTCTGAACTCGTCCCTCAGGGCTTCCGTACGTGATCATCAATGCTGACAAAACCTTGAAAGTCGCACTGAATCATGAAGTTGGAGAATCAAACATCAAACAGTTTGTTTTGCTGCGCCAATATTTTTATCACCAGTTTTGCTGGATAATTTTTCTTAATTCCTTAATTTATTTTTCCATCTGTGAAAAAACACGAGCGGGAAATATTTCAAGAACTATTTTTTTTTAAAAATAATAATAATTCCCATGAAATTCAGATTCCAAATAAAAAAAAAAAAAAAAGTTTCACGTGTGAATTATTTTGATTTCAGTTTCACAGATGAATAAAAAAAGATCGTCCTGTAAAACGTCTTTCCAACCAACAGTTTAGTTCACCACAACATTAAAGCCTTCACTCCCCGATCAGAACTTCTGTTCTTCAGGACGTCACAGAGATCTTTGGAGGGCCTGAAGTCGTTTTGGACCAGGTGTTCTTGACCGGGACACGAAGTTCTCGGCTCACACAAACAGAACACAGAAAGTATTTTCCTCCATCGGTTACAAACGAGCAGCGTGTTCCACATCCTGCCGTCAGCCTCAGCAGGCGGAGCACCAGAAACCTTCTGCTCGTTTTCTCGTCATTCCAATTTCAATTTCTGTGAAATAATATAAAAGAGTTTCCTCGCGAGACGAACGGCTCTCAAAGTCTTCACACCATCAGTTCTGGAGCTCTTTGGGAGGACTTGTGGTGGTCACAGGGGGTCAGGAGGTCTCGTGGTGGTCACAGGGGGTCAGGAGGTCTCGTGGTGGTCACAGGGGGTCAGGAGGTCTCGTGGTGGTCACAGGGGTTCAGGAGGTCCGGATGCAGCTGCAGTGATCGTCAGGAGGTCCAGCAGTCCCCGATGGACTCTGATGGGTTTTAGAAAGTGTTGAGGGAGTCCTTCAGAGTTTTCAGGACTTCACTGCTGGGTCCTTAAAGTCTTTGAATGTGTTCCAGGAATCTTTTCGTATGTCTTTGAGGGGTCACAGGCTGCTGGAGAACGTCCAGGGTTCCTGAGGAGGTTCTAGAGGTTCTGCAGGGGATTCAAGAGTCCTGAGAGGATTTCAGAGCTCACATGAGGAGAATCCAAGAACTGCGTAGAAGGTCCGAGTCTTCAACGGGTCAACAGGCCTCAGAAAGGTTTAGTTAAAGGGCTTTCTGTTTCTCTGTCACTCAAGGTACAAATCATACACATGTTCTTCTGTTATCAGCTGAATATCATTCTGAATATTTAAGATATTAAATCATAAGACCAGATATGAACTTCGTCCTCAACATGCTGTTTAAAATAAGAGTTCTGCTGCCATCTGCTGGTGTGAAGACGTCACACAGTAAATGATTCACTGACGCAGACGATCACGACCGCAGGAACACAACAAACAGATCATCAATAATACACATTGATAAATGGATCACATGTGTAAAACGTCTCCCATTCGTCACTCTGACACAACAGAATGTTTGATTTGGATTCATCTGAACAGAACTCTCTGTAATCTGGTCCTGTGAGACACTCTGACGTCTCTTATTGTCGACTCGGACAGTTTTAATCAGTTCAAATCTTAAAAGTAATAATGAATCCTGATAACGTCTCTATTCACAGAGAAAAGGTTCAAATTTAAGGTTGAATTAACTAAAATGTGTGATATAAAGATCGTGAACATGTGAGAAAACGAACATGATATGAGGTTTTGAAACAGAAATAATTTGAATCAGTTTTCAATGGTGTGATTTTATTACCTCAGTAAAAGTCGTACAGTCTCATTAAAGCTGTTTCACAGTTTGACAGCCAGAAGAAACCAAACGTGTGTCTGTCGAGTCGTGACTTCATCGTGTTTGTGCTACAGACGTCTGACCGCCTCGCCGTCAGACACAGAGGATAAAAAGGTTTCACAGAGGAGTCACAGCCTCCTGCTCCAGTGTACAAACGTCTGGCAAAATAGAGAATATAGAAAAATACAATATGTCTGTTTATCGTCCTCAGTGAAATGCTGACGAAGGAAAAACAGAACGATGAGACGTCTGTTCTCCTCCGACTCCAAACCAAAAGTAAAACCTGAAATCTTTGATCAGGATAAAATACTGAATGTATTTTACTTCGTAGTGAATTAAAACAGGCGACACACTCGAACACTAAAATAAATAAAATCATCCCGCTGTGACGGATGAGGACGTCTCGTCCACATCAGGCCGAACGTGTCTGTGTGAAACTGACTCTGAGCTGCAGCCGCGACTGATTCCTCACAGACTCGTCTGCTAATCGACGGATCGCTTTGACTGCAGCTGCTGAAATGTGTTTTCTGCTTTCTTTCCTTTTCTTTCTCGAACTGAACATCTTTGGATTTGTGGGCGTCATCGACATGTTATTGATCAATCGATTAATCGATAACTCATCTTTAGTTGCAGCTCTACGCGTCGTGCTCGGCCGGCAGCTTCAGCTCTGCTGTGTTTTATGTCCCATGTGTGTTCGAATGTGTCGCTTGTAGTTGGAGTTGTCGCTGAATCTGCGTCCGCACTCGTCGCAGCTGTACGGTTTCTCGCCCGTGTGAATCCTCAAGTGTTTCTGATAACCGTCGAACCGCGTCAGTCTCTTCCCGCAGATGTCACACGTGTACGACTTGTCCACTTTGGTCTCGACCTTGCGGTGGACCTGGACGTGTTTGGCCCAGTGGCCCCGCTGAGCGAACGCACGGCCGCAAATGGTGCAGATGTACGAGTCCACCACCTCGGACAGCGGCACCTCCAGGTCCACACAGTCGAGCTGGCCGTTACCTGAAGCCGGATCCGAAGCTTCAGGTGCGTCCTCGTCCAGGTCTGAGCAGGACTGCTGGACCGAGGTGCCGGGCTGCTGGTCCAGCTCAGAGTCCTCTGAGGTCATGTGGTCGTTGTCCCGCTTGTTTCTCACGGCGCCGCTCTGGAACAACAGGAACTTCACGCTGCTCTGCTCCAACTCCTCCTGCTGAGGAGGCCACAGCTCCTCCTCCTCCTCCTCCACCTTGATGTGAGGAGACTTGATCTCGCTCAGGTCCAAACTGGAGCTCCAGTCCTGCTGCTCAGACACGCCTGCCAATCACAACCAAGAACAATCAGGACACGTTTAAGAACTGCAGCCGGTCGCATTTTACAACATGTTAGAAAAATCAAATCACGAGAACATAAAGCTCATATTTCTGTCTTCATGCTGTGATCAGAACAAACAGAACCAGTTAACACGGGTTTGGTCCCATGTTCAACACATCATGAGACACACTGAGCCTGTTCACACCTGGTGTCAACATGAGTCTGAGTGACCTCAGCGATGTGATGTCACTTCCTGCTCTGTATGAAATCAACCCGTCCATCACTGAGACAAACAGACTCCATGTTTCTACTCAAAGACAGAAAGAAGTTCATGTAGAACATTTGCTGAATGAACAAGAAGGTCCAAATAACGCAGAATGAGTCAGAGACAGAGTTTCACAGAGTTTATAAAGTGTCTCCAACTCAACAACTCACTAAACTGACACATTTGTTAAGGGAGTCTGGGGACAAAGAAGGAGCCTATATTGTTCCTGTTTAGTGTCTTTGTAACATGTGACATGTTTAGATCAATAACATGTTTCTTCTTTCATAAATGGAGTGTAAATGGTGACATCAGTGTAAACAGTGTGTTCAAACAGCTGATCAATGTTGGCAGGTAAGACTTTAGCACTTTAGACACAGAAGCAGACAGGCTGGTACAGACATGCTGCCACAAACTGACACTTTTTACAAGGAGACAAACAACTGCAGCTGAAAGATTTAATGCTGAATTTACAACAAGGACACAATGAGTTACAATCTGTCAGAGACACAGTTTCACTACGTTAGAAAGTTTGTTTTAACTCAACAACTCTTTAAATCACTACATTTGTTAATGGAGTCTGGTGCTGCTGTGGTCTGACCTGCGCTGTCAGCTGTCCACCTGTCATCAGAGTCTGGACAGGTGTTGACAGCAGGTGTGAACGGGAGCAGTCACGTCACTCAGCAGGTATATCAGTAGAAAGGTAACAGAGTTGTGTATCTGCAGGTCCATTAAACATCTGGGACTGTTGACAGTGTGTCAGATCTGCTCCTTCACTCTGAATCACTACACAGCCGAACAGTTCGGTACCAGCTTATCGATCAGCTGGTTTCCTGATCAGTCTGACCTGAGCTGTTGACCTGCAGGGAGACCTGCGGCTTCCTGGAGAGGTCCAGCAGCCGGCGCTGGCGGTCGATCTCCAGCTTGGAGCGGGAGATCTCCTCCTCGTACTCGGCGATGGTTCTCCCGAACACCCCGAAGATCTCCTCGGCGGCCTCGGTGAGCCGCTGGTTGATGAGCAGCCGCAGCATCTCGATTTTAGACATTTTAACGTCAGTCTGCGCGGAAAACCGAGAACTTCACTCACCGGAGCGTCGTGCTCGGTTGTTTATCAGCTACACTTCCGGGTCAGCGTCCGTGCGCATGCGCAGTGAGGTTTTCGCCGGTAACTGTGGTGGCTCTACCGCCCCCTGCCGGAGGGGAGGTGTAAACACAGGTGATTATAAATACAGCATTAAATCATCAGAGATGATTTCAGCTGATTTATTCTGATGAACCAGTGCCTCCCTGTCATGACGTCACTTCCTGAATATGTGTGATCTCATAATGTAAGAAAATCCACAGATTCATTCTTGTTTTGTCAAAAAAACATTTTATTTTCACACTTCATGTATTAATGTTGAACATGAACGGAGTGTTTCAGCCTGAACAACATTAAACTGTAACTGTGCAGGAAACACACAGAACACGTTTCAGGACTTCTGAGCCACTGAGGATTCTTTACAACAAGATTTAAAAGGTTTTCAGGTGAAGAGCAGCTGATAACACTTCATGTAGCTGTCACACAACCAGCACCACACCGACAGAGTGTGTGCATTCATATATTTACCGTTAAGTGAGACTTTCTGAATGCAGGAGGAAGAACAGGTGAATATTTACTGTATTTTATTACCATTAGCTTTTACAAGGAGCTCAAATTTCTTGTCATCTTTAGGAAAAATGTATGTAAACATGTTCAAATTTAACAAAATATAAAACATCAATATTAACACTTGTCAGTATTCAGTCTTGTTTACATGTAGTGTAGCTTTCACCAGCTTTTGTTTTATAAAAATATATTAAATATATATATTCATATTAAAAAAACACAGTTCTGGTGCTTTTAAGTGAAACATGCATTTGTTTGTGATCGTTACAGCTGTGGTGTAAAAGTGAATCAGCTAAACGTCTGTGAACAAACCAGTGCATCACAACAATAAAGATCAACAGCAAACTGAGTGTAACTAGCTTTTCTCCTCTTCTGGACCAACTGAAGCTGAAAACACAGTCGATCTATGACACTTCTTCTTTGACTGCAGCTTCAGAGGAACAAGGCAACGTTTTCATAATGATTTTACAAACTCAGGCAGGTTCTGTCACAAAACTGTAACTTGGTCTTGGTCCGGTCCACCTTTCCTACAAACCTAAAGAGAAAAACACGAGACAGGAAGAAAAAGACTTCAGCATCAACAGGAACTGGTTGAGATGTTTAGTTTGTTTCCAGAGGACTTCAGACTTGTCGACACTCACAGGACAAGACATTTAGTTTGAGTGGGTCGTTTTGGGGATATTTATATTTCTCAGTCTCTCACCTTTTCTCCTTCTGTAAACTGTGACTCCGATGAACACTGTGAGGATGATGAACACTGAGATCACTGCAGCCACAGTGATGGAGAGTGATGAGGACTCCTCAACTGAACAGAACAGAGAACAACATCAGGTTCTGTGTGCAGGATGCAGGAGGACAGAGATGTCTTCACTCATCTGGCTGTTGTTTGTTATAAATACACAAAGATCCAGTTGAGTCCATTCTTAACGTACCCCAGTTGGTCCTGATCCGTGCTGGGTCCAGCTCGGTGACGATGTCCTCCTCAACACCTTGGAGCTGGAAAACACAGTGGTACCTCCTCCAGTCGTCAGCTAGGATTAGTGACATGTTCAGGTCCACACTCATCTGGAAGGTTCCATCATGGTTGTTCAGGAGCTCACCGTGGTCCACCTGCTCGTGGATCTCCTCTCCATCTTTCCTCCAGAAGATGGCGGCTCTGTGAGGGTAGAAACCTGTGGCAAGGCAGCTGACTGGAGACGAGGGAGTCTTCTGGAGGAGATACACCGAGGGAAGCTCTGCAGGGAGACACCAGGACCAAGAGGGGTCACATTTAATCTGAACTAAACTGAGGATCAGTCCGTGCCATGAGTGGATCACTGGCTGATCAGTACTAAAAACTACAGTGAGTAGCTGTCTCAGGAAATTATGGAAACCTTTTTAAACTTGAATCTGTAGATTTGTGAGGAGTTTTCTACAGATTTAGGTTTGAAGAAGGAACTCTTTGGCTTGGAGACAGAGATGTGAAGTGAGACAGTAATGTGAGAGTCCGACATGTTGGTTTGGATCCCAACATGAGAGCTGAAGTCAGTAAGAAAGATATAAAATACAACCAGCCTTATTCTTTACAATAACCTTAACATGTGGACCAGGTTGAGGTAACGTGTGAAAAACATGGTGTAAAGTCAACATGCTACAGATTTATATCTAATTAACATTTAACATCCTATAGTGCTCATCTCATGTTCAGGTGAGTGAATATGCTGCCATTAAGATTTAATGAGCTTTCTTCAACAGCGGCTTAAAGTGAAACTCTCGCCAAAAGCAACTGAGGCTTTATTTGCGATTGAATATGAGTCAAACCTTCATGTAGAAGCATAATTACAACGAAAGACGCACTTTTAAGATTTACCGTAGTTGTGTTTTAACAGGCACATTAACTTTGAATGGGAGTGCTACGGGCACTTTAGCGATAGCATCAAAATCTCTATTTTTAACATGAAACTTTGCTCGTAGCATCACCAGGGTCTCTACACATGAACACGAGCATTGAGAACATTGTTTGTGTACACAGAGTTTGTGAAAAAGAAGTTTTTTGAACAACTCACGTTGCTCCGGCGCGTCGCCATCATGGCAGACAACAAGTGTCGATCCCCGAGTGCGACGTGAGTTGTTCAAAAACCTTCTCTGTGTTTTAAAAACAGAGATTTTGATGCTAGCACTCCCATTGAAAATGTGTTTGAGCAAAAAACAAAACTACGGTAAATCTTAAAAGTGTCTCTTTCATCATAATTATACTTTTACACGAAGGTTTGACTCGTATTCAATCGCAAATGAAGCCTCAGTTGCTTTTTGGCGAGAGTTTCGCTTTAACTGAACTGGGATGGTCAGTGACTTGCAAATGTTTTTGTATCCGCCCCCTGAATTGTGATTTCATGGAGTTTCTTGGAGCATCTTTTGTCTTCATGGAGTAACTATAGCCATGAGTACTGATTACCAGTGACTGGACCTTCACACACAGATGTCTTTATACTACAATCACTTGAGACACAGTCACTGGACTCAGGTGATCTGTACTGTACTAATGTGAGCCTTATAGCACCAATTGGCTGGAGCTCTGTTAAATTAGGTTGTTTTTTTAAAGGGGGTGCATTCTTTTCATCGGCACTGTACATACATATCTAAGTATATGCATGCATACCTGTTCTCTGCAGCGTGCTCTTCCCGTAGTCCAAATTCTTCTGCAGCCTCTTGGGGCACTCCTTAAACAAGCGGTCATCCATGAAGTCTATCCAACTTCTGTATTTAGTGTTCCACCTGTGCTGGGCTCCAAGAAGCTGATGTTTTGTAGTGATCCATCTCCGTTCCTTCATATCCAATGTAAAGGCGTCTTCTCCGTCATAACTAATAATATCAAAACCGTTAACTTCTCCAGTCTTATCATCCCATTCACAGCCATGAAACACCTGGAACACATGGATGCCTGTGAGACAGAGAAGAGGAAACAGAAATTAAACAAACCCGTCTCGTCAGATTTAAATATGTAGCAGAATTAGAACATGCTGCCTAGATAAAAGATGAAATACCACAAATGAACAGTGAATACCAGAATTCAAGTAACAGAAAATGTAAAGAGATCACAGTATGAAAGATAGAAGCCCCTTTTAGTAAGAAAATGTCCCAGATTTGCAGCCAGGGAAAGGCTGCAATCTGCCATCTTGTCTTCGTGAAAGGGAGGTGTAATATTCCTTCTTTTCCAAAAAAGCCGCCGCTGGGTCGGCGTAAACATATGACGTGACGTGAAGCACGAAGCTGGGCGTGAACAGCCACATACTATATTTGCGTCGGAACAATATTCACCCCGTGATACCAGTGTCAGTCAGAACTGCTACACAGCTGCCCGCTCAAGGCCGGCGGGATGCAGCATAATCATGAATGGAACAGGGGCCCCCTGACACAAGGACAGCAGAGGCTCCTGCCGGGACTGACATTCGGACTGACATTCCCACAGAGCAAGGAAAAAAAACCTCTTTCAGCAGTAAGACGTGAACATTCAGTGAACGTACCTCCAGACTGATTGAAGCGCTCCTTAAAATCCTCAATGTGGAATCTTGCACGCTGCTCCTGATATCTCCAGAACGAAGTTTCTCTCTCCCAGTAGCCTGGATCATCTTCTGAGACTCGGCTCATCCAGGTCTGTGTGGGAACCAGTTTCTTGGTGATGCTGTTGTAGTAGTTTGTTTGATATCCATCAACAAACACAACAGCCACAAAGTCGGGGACATTTGGGATCTCAGAGGATCCAGTGTGGACGAACCTCAGGGAGTGTTTCACTGTAGAGACGAGCAGAAACTCAACATTCAAACGGGTCGTTTTTAAAACAGCTCTATGTGTCCAGTAGTATTAATCACTTTTTCTTCGACCATATGTGAGCAGATTATAACGTGACGTGTAAACTAAGAGCTCCATGTCTCTCCTGGTTGCCTGCACAACCCTGCGGATGATCTGTTCAACTTGTTTAACGCTGTTGGGCTTTTCTTTGTGTTTTACAGTTCCAGCTCTGCCCCCTTAGAAACATTTAGTCTCATCATGATTTGACGTCATACAGCAGCAGGATAATGAGCCTAATCACACCTCAAAGCTCTGACACAACTACTGAAGACCAAACAAGACCAAGGAGTCCTGGACTGTCCTCCACAGCCACAGCAACCACATTCAGCATTTCTGTTCACACTTGAAGACTGAGAAAGTCAAACAAGAAGGTTTGTGGAACACTGTTCGATCGTACTGGATCACATGAGTCAGCAGGTTTTACACTCACTTGTGGAGTCCATGCAGCTCAAAGCATGACGGGGAACAAGAACAAGCCAAATACTGAGATATTCTGACATTCATGGACGCTTTTCAACTTCATATTCAAACTGTTCCACTGATATTATTAGTTATAATGAATAAATAGATGGATTAGACAAATGGTATTCGAAAGATGTTTTTCATTGAATATCTGAAGACGTTTAATCAATAAAACATTCACATTTAGACCATAGTTCACTGGGACATAACACTGGCTCTGAACTCATTCGACTGTATACATCTTTGCATTTCTCTGCAATTTGACAGGAACAATAATCACTAAGGAAATAATATCTATGAAAATTCTGATGGAATTTGCTAAAAAGAACTTATTGACATGGATAATACTTTATAATAATCATAAATGGTAAATGTATAGTGAATTATATTTAGTTATGTCATTTCTCTGTTGAGATACAATGAAACAGTTAATAACATTTATTAAGCAATTGTAAAGGTTAAAAACTTCAGTTGCAACTCTATAATCACGTGCAGATTCATGTTTATGAATGAAATAAGCAGCATTTATTACCCGTTTATAAATAATTATGAACATTAGGTGCAACTTTCAAATGAAGAAATGCTAATAAGTGTTTAAAGTATTTCATTGCTTCTTAGCAGTAAAATAAAAATCATCAACTTAAGTTTAAATAACTATAAAGCTGCAGTTTGTTTTATGCTATATAACTGTTTATTTTAATGATATGATAGATATTAAGATTAACCTGGACCTCTTACCGTTACACAATCATAATAAGACACTTTATTAACTTTTATTAATTAATCCAGTAAAACTATGAGATGGTGTCGTCTATGATAATAAGCCTGGATTTAACCGACTGCACTGCTTAATCACGGCAAAAGGCGGTTCAATGCAACACTGGTTTGTTATTAGGCGATTTATTGGAGGGCAAGTGCAAACTAGAAAAACAGGCTAACAGCTAAACATGTGACAAAACCAAGAAATCTCTCTCTCTCCCTCCGCAGCAGACAGAAGCGGCTTTATAGGCTCAACACACCATATTACAGTAGGTAACCGTGGCGTTTTTATACCGCCGTTTTTTTCACATCCCTTTGCACAACAGGAACTTATTTATACATTAAACACGCACACATAAAGAGGCTCGAGCACCATTTGGGGACTTTGTTTAAAAAGTGATCTTACCTGCAGCTGCGACACAGCAAGAAAGTAAATTCAATATCAGCATTTCTGTTTCACACGTTTCATGGGAGAGAAAAGAGGAAATCCAACATTCCTCTCGATAACGTCGAGGAGGAAACAGGAGGTGAAATTCAGACAAATAGGAACACAGAAAAAGCTTTACGTCATTGGTTACTAGGGAGATTTTAGGAACTGAGGTTTATTGTGAAAGTGAAACTATATTAAAACTTGTTACAAAATACATACAAACCAGAGGAGGCTCGTCCTCTATTTTTGAGAGACACGAGGAAGATGGGTTTTTTTTTTTAAGAAAGAGTAACTGGTTGAAATAAATCATTACCAAATCTCAGTATCATTTATAAAATATTATATATATATNNNTTATATCATTAAAAAAGTTTCTTCTTTGGAAGAAAATCCACTTAAAACGGTTGAACAGCGACAGCTGCAGACGGAGGAGACAGAGCAGTCTGTGGGAGGAGCAGGAAGGTGGAGCTAGAGGAGGATGGAGGGCTTCTGTCCTCTGTGGGAGGAGCATGGAGCAGGAAGGTGGAGCTAGAGGAGGACGGAGGTCTTCTGTCCTCCGTGGGAGGAGCAGGGAGCAGGCTTATCAAGACTTATCAATTCTGCCTATATATATATATATATATATATATATATATATATAGGCAGAATAGATGAGTCTTTCAGGGAGAACATCACAGAATAAACACCTCATATCCTCCTTCAGCTGGACCAGATAAAGATCTGCTGGGTTTTATCTATTTATGAGTTTAAAGGAGACGCACATTAAATTCTTACAGGGTTCAGTCCAAATGTTTTTCCAGTTAAGGTCTTCAGTAAAGTAGCTCCTGTCAGTAGCACCACAGGGAACAGAGACAACATCACTGTGATATAAACTACACTTACAAATGTAACAAACTCACATTTTTCACAAGTCAAAGCAGAAGATGGATCTCAGATCTGGTGAGCAGGTCTGTGCTGATGTCAGGAAACTATCTGAGAGTTTAAATCTGACAGTGATAAATCAGCTGATGGTCATTTATAGCAGGACAGCAGCGTCAGTGTGTCGACGGTTTGGTTCAGACTGAGAGCAGCAGAGCAGTGAAGCATCAGACTTTAGACTCGTTCTGACCGACTGATTTCATTCTGACTGGATCATTAAAAACTCTGCAGCTTGGGCTCAAACTGAAAGGAAACTGATATTCAGTTCATTCTGTAATAAATCACTTTATACAATAACTCCATGATATTCCTCAACAGACTGTTGTGTGAGGTTCACTTCTTGTTTTGTATGAGGAGAAAAGATGTCATTTTGTTTTTTTTAAATGTCCTCATTTTAAATTACGTAAACATATTTTACTGAAATCAGACACATAACAAACTTTAAAGTCACACAAGACAATTTAAACCCATAAATAGATTAATGCCACCAACTGAGGCAGGTCATCACTGACTCTTCAGTTTCTTCAGTCCAAACAAAGCAGCTGCTGCCGTCTTCAGCCAAGTAACAAATAAAATCCTCTCGTTCCTGAAACGACTCCTCGTCTTTCTCCAGTCCATCTTTTCAACAAACCTAAAGAGAGACAGAAAAACACTTCAGCATCAACAGTAACATCGACTGTTCACATTTTATAAACTGAAAACTTTTTTAAACTCAGGAAATCATTGCAGACGGACTGTATGTGAAGTAGAAGGGACCACATGACCAGAACTAAGAGTTTAACTTGAGTACAAACTAACCAACCAACCTTCAGATTACATTCATGGACAGTCTAACTGATCCATTCATTACTGCATGACCTGCTCAGCAGATCAAACAACATCTAGAGACAAACTTCATGACCTCATCAAGGGTCACTCTTGTGATTTTGACATTTGTCCATCCATCAACCGCTTATCCAGAGTCGGGTCGCGGGGGCAGCAGCTTCAGCAGCGAGCCCCAGACTTCCTTTCCCCGGCCACATCGGCTAACTCTGCCTGGGGAATCCCCAGGCGCTCCCAGGCCAGAGAAGAGATATAACCCCTCCACCTGGTCCTTGGTCTACCCCTAGGTCTCCTCCCAGTTGGATGTGCCAGGAACACCTCCCTAGGAAGGTGCCCTGCGAAACTGATCCAGTGAGCGTTGTAGATCTACAGCCGATGGTGCCATCAAGACCACATCATCTGCAAAAAGCAGTGATGCAATCTTCAGGTCACCGACCTGTAACTCCTCCACACCACGACTGCACCTCGAAATCCTGTCCATGTATATCACAAACAGGATTGGGGACAAGGCCCAGCCCTGGCGGAGGCCAACACCCATTTGGAACAAGTCCGACTTACTTCCGAGTACACGCACACAGCTCTCGCTTTGAGAATATAGGGATTGGATGGCCCTGAGAAGGGACCCCCTCACCCTATACTCCCGCAGCACCTCCCACAGAACATCCCGGGGGACCCGGTCGTACGCCTTCTCCAGATCCACAAAACATATGTGGACTGGGAGATTGTACTCCCAGGCCCCCTCCAGGACCCCTACCAGAGTAAAGAGCTGGTCCGTTGTTCCACGACCAGGACGGAATCCGCATTGTTCCTCTTCAATCTGAGGTTCGACAATCGGCTGGATCCTCCTTTCCATCACCTTGGAGCAGACTTTCCCAGGCGGGCTGAGTAGTGTGATGCCTCTGTAACTGGCACACACCCTCTGGTCCCCCTTCTTAAAGAGAGGGACATTTGTCCAGTAACTAAAATGTGCTTCTCTTTTTACCACTGACTGGTTCTTCCATTTGGATTTTAATTTGCAAGTGGTCAAAGTTATACTTGTTCCTGGTTTGGAGACTTCACTTTTCTTTACATGTCTGAAGATATCACATGCATTTTCACTGCTGAGTCAGAAGGATCTCGTCTTTCATGTCTTATGAGCAAAAACTCAGATGGAGAAAAAACTTACTGTCTGCTCAGAGCTGTGTGGAGTCAGGACTCTGGTTTCAGTGTCTGAGAGAGCTGAACGTCTTCAGGAGCTGAAGGGTCGATAGATCATTGTTAAAACATTTATTTAGTACAGAGCTACAATAAGTACAGAGTGTGAGTCAGACATGAGCATGGAGGAAATAGTAAATACTCACAGGGTGAAGGGTCCTGGGCTGAAATGTAAAGAGAACAGAAAGGATTACTCTGCAAAACACAGAATATCTCATCATCTCAGATTAATCTGATTCCCTCCTAAATTCACTAAAATTGCTTAAATGTTGTTGTTGTAGCATTTCTCTTATTGTTGAGTCTCACACTGCTGCCACTGATGCAAGATGGACTTTAATGTGAAACAGAAAACAGAAGCAGCAGAAAAATATTTGACTTGTATCTGCAAGAGAAAAATAGAAATCTGAACCTAAACAAACGTAAAACAAAAGTTTCCTACAGTGATGATGAGGAAGATCAACTCATGATTTACGTGAAGCCTCAATTTATGATCAGCTCAACTTCAGACTGTCGTTTCTTCACCTCCTTCAGTTCAGATCACTTCACATGGACACAGAGGACTAACAGCAGAAACAAGCTTCAGTCTCTCACCTTTTCTCCTTCTGTAAACTGTGACTCCGATGAACACTGTGAGGATGATGAACACTGTGATCCCTGCAGCCACAGTGATGGAGAGTGATGAGGACTCCTCAACTGAACAGAACAGAGAACAGGATCAGGTTCTGTGTGCAGGATGCAGGAAGACAACATCCAACTGTAGATCTGCACATTAATTATTGTTTGTTTAAAAATCTAATTTATAGGATTCAGAAAGCTCATGACATGATGTCAGACTGCCTTCACGCCACTCAGCTGCAAACCCAAATGATCCAGTCAGCACCACAGACATCATTAAAGGCGTGAAACAACAGTGACCCGCACCGATGGTGGAATCACATTTTCCAGCTTCACCTCCAGCACCAAGTGTTGGTGCTAATACTGGTTATTATGACCTGTAGTTTCCCCAGTAAACACACCGCCCTCTCCAGCTGCTGCAGTCCCTCCTGACCAGCCGGCTGCTGCTCTTCTTGGGTTATAATCTCCCCGGAGCTTCTCTTCCCTGCCGGAGTGTCCCTGGGCAACAGAGAGTGGACAGGCTGGATGTCTGAAGGGCGGGCTGCCCCTCCACAGGACGCCTGGTGGATAAACACCACCTTGCTGGAATCAAGTCCTTCAGCCTTGGTGTGTATGGAGAGGCAGCCCTTCCTGCAGACTCTCTGCCTCGCTCAGAGAAACAGCTGTGAGCTGAAGGGGTCGGTGTGTTTACTGGGGAAAGTACAGCTGGGATTCCACCGTATTACCACCGCCAGCAACACAGACATACCAACATATGTATAAACTGCTTAAACCATGTGCTTAGGTTACACCTTAGACTCGGCATGGAGCCTGTGTTTGACCATAAATCAGCCTTTAATGCTAAGCTAAGTGAAGTCAACCAGCTGCTAGCTGTAGCTTCATATTTACCTCATAGACATGACAGTGGAACCAGTCCTCTAACTATTTGCAATAAAACAAGTGGAGTAAGTAAATTACATGTAATTAGTTACTCTGTCTAAAGTAAATATCAGTGTAGAAACTGAAAAGTAGATTCAGACTCTTCAGTGCTCAGTTGACATTATATATTAATGTCAAACAGGTTAGCAAAGATGATGTATTTCAAAATGAGCCACACATGCTAGCTCACTACAGTACTTCCTGTTCTATAATATACAAACAGTCCGGTTCAGTCCATTCTTAACGTACCCCAGTTGGTCCTGATCCGTGCTGGGTCCAACTTGGTGACGATGTCCTCCTCAACACCTGAGAGCTGGAAAACACAGTGGTATCTCCTCCAGTCGTCAGCTGTGATCAGTGACATATTCAGGTCCACACTCATCTGGAAGGTTCCATCATGGTTGTTCAGGAGCTCACTGTGGTCCACCTGCTCGTGGATCTCCTCTCCATCTTTCCTCCAGAAGATGGCGGCTCTGTGAGGGTAGAAACCTGTGGCAAGGCAGCTTACTGGAGACGAGGGAGTCTTCTGGAGGAGATACACCGAGGGAAGCTCTGGAGGGAGACACCAGGACCAAGAGATGTAATACATATATACACAAATATATA
The DNA here is from genome assembly GCA_903131615.1 of Diplodus sargus. NCBI lineage: Eukaryota > Metazoa > Chordata > Actinopteri > Spariformes > Sparidae > Diplodus > Diplodus sargus. The sequence goes on along the minus strand of CAEMYA010000405.1, from coordinate 99,959 downwards.
TACACACACACACACTAAAGAGAGATGCTGTGTGTACTTTTGAGGCTGTCACCAGCAGACCTTTCAAACAACTCTGACCTCACTCACTGTCAGCCAATCACAGACATGCTATCTCACACACTTCCTGTCATAGGTAGCTGAAATTGACTGACAGGCTTCTATCCGGATGGATGGATGGATGGATGGGGAAGCTCTACTCTCACCTGTTCTCTGCAGCACTCTTTTCCCGTAGTCCAAACTCTTCTTCAGCCTCTCAGGACATTCCTGCATCAAACGGTGATTCACGAATGTGAACCCACCTCTGTCATTGTGACCCCTAATCTGGGTTTCGGCCTGTGGTTTCATAGGGATGCATACTTTTGTGTTCACGTCATACATTGCAACTTCTTCTCCATCATAACTAATTACATTAAAACCATTAACTTCTCCAGTCTCATCATCCCATTCACAGCCATGAGACACCTGGTATACTTGGATGCCTGAGAGAGAGAGAGAAGAAGAAACAGTCTCGTCAGATTTAAACATCTGTAGCAGAGTTAGAACATGCTGTCTGAATAAAATACAAAATACCACAAAAGATCAGTTTAAGTTTAAGTTTATTCTATTTGCAGGGACCGTGCACATTAATCAACATCATTGTAAATGTGCCAATATTAGCCAGAAGGCTAATTTTCAACTGTTGTCCCTTGGCCAGAAGTTATGTACGCCAATAAAATAGTGAATTCCAAAGAGGAGAAATAATACTAGAATTCAAGTGAAAGAAAATGTAAAAAGATAATAATACAGAAAATAACACACAACCACATCACAGTTATTTAGCTGATGCTGTAATCCTCAGGGAGTCACACTGAGGGCATACATAAACAAAAGTGATATAAATGAAATACCGTATTTACCCGAATATAAGACGAGGTTTTTTTTAATGAAAATTCTGTGAAAAAGTGGGGTCGTCTTATAATCGGGGTCTGACCGTTGACACATGCTGATAGTTGTCTGGGTCGCTGCACGACCGCAACAGCAGAGGGCGCCAGCTTATTGTAGAGACGTCACTGACACTGTGGCAAGAAGTGACGGGAGATGAAAATGGAGAGGCGCCGTGATTGCAAAGTGGATCAAAAGTGGGGCAAGTTTACACATCTGAGGCGGAGCTATGATGCTAATTTCAAGATAATGGTGGTCAATGCAGTGGAGGCGCCAAACAGCTGTCAGGAAGCCAAGAAAAATGGAGTTACGGAGTGTAACGTCGGAAGATGGCGGGTCCAAAAAGACCGTCTGAAAACGCTAACAGTTAAAGAAAAGCTTATCATGGTCCTCTAAACTGCTGTTTCCAAGAGATTGACAGGAGGGAATGTGAGTTTGTTACTGAGAAACGAACTTTGGTTAACTTTGGATTGGTCTTGAAAAGAGGGGTCGTCTTATAATCGGGGTCGTCCTATATTCGGGTCAATACGGTATATCTTCATCAGAAAATAGTCATCAGTAAAACCTGCAGGCGGCACTAAAGGAAAAGTCAAAGCAGTTAACAGGAGTTTTGCAATAATGTCCTGACAGTCCAACTAGGTGTTGTTGAGATAATTCAGCTTGACATTCCTACAGATCTGTGACACAAGAAGAACTGAAAACCCTCTGAGCAGTAAGAGATGAACATTCAGTGAACGTACCTCCAGTCCGATTGAAGCCCTCCTTATAAAACTCCATATTGGCTCTTGCAGACTGCTCTTTTCCTCTCCAGAAAGACGTTTGTCTCTCCCAGTAGTCTGGATCGTCCACTGTGGCCCGGCTCATCCAGGTCTGTGTGGGTACTGTTTTCCTGGTGATGCTGTCATAGTGCTCTGTTTGATATCCATCAACAAACACAACAGCAACAAAGTCGGGGAAATTTGGGATCCCAGAAGTTGCAGTGCGGAGGTGCTTCAGGGAGTGTTTCACTGTAGAGACGAGCAGAAACATTCAACATTTAAACTGGTTGTTTTTAACACAGCATCTCTTTACAAGGAAGCAACTGTATATATTTAAATGTGTTCTTTGTAGTAGTTAGCATTAAAGTTGTAGTCTGTAACTATTTTTTTGTTATATTTGCTAAAATTGTGATTATGATCTGACAGTAGAATAAAGTACAGGTCAGCTGTCTGTGGCTCCACCCAGTGGCTGTAAGTTGATTTGCAAGAATCCACCTCTCCTGGATCAACACAACCAATCAGAGCCAAGGGGCGTGTCTGAGTAGTGTCAATCACTCTTGCATACGCTGCTGCAGCCCACCGCACAGGTGCAGTGTCTGCTCTCACGTAGTCAGACGCGTTCAAGCTCAAACTGTAAACAATGGCGGAGAACAGACAACAACAACAACAGAGCATAAACATGTTCCGCCACTGCCCACGTCAAAGAGAAGAAATAAGCAGTAAGATGAAGAAAAGCAGTGTAAAAACAAAGAACTGGACCGAGCCAGAGAGAAAACATGGATAAATGTCGGAGCGTCATCTCAGAGGTGGAGGAGCTGCGGGATCTGTCAGGACTTTTCTGCTGGACAGGTAGGAACCTGCTGATATATGTTTCACTCTATGTTTTAACCACAAGGCTAAGATGGCAGCGGTTACAGTAATACTCACAATATCACGGTATGCTATTTGCAGTCAAGCTACGTAGCTTGTTGCTAAATCTAACTTGTTAGCTTGTATGCTAATTCCGGTGTTTAGCTTTGTGTTTATGGCTGCTGGTTAGCAAAAGTGTCTTTAAGTGAGCGGGCAGTTATAATAACGGTATTTTGTGTTCAGGACGCTCATCATTGTAATTTAGTTGTATTGATCAGAAATTGAACAATCAGGGCTTATGTTGTTGTTATGAATATTTTGAATGCTACATAATGGTTATCTGGCATCCCCTGTTACCGTGGTTACAAGCCTGCTCCTCCTCTGTGGGAGGGGCTTAGGAGGCAGAGAGGAAGAAGAACTGACCTGGGAGCTGTGATCATTTTATTCTCTAAACTCCAGACTGCAGCTTTAATCTACATGTATTAAAGACTTTTTCTGTTGGCCAAATATGTGAGCAGATTGTAAAGTGACATGTAAAGTGAGACCTCCTCGTCTTTCTTGGTTGCCTACACAACCCTGTGGGTGATTTGTTGAACTTGTTGGACTTTTCTTTGTGTTTTACAGTTCCAGCTCTGCCCCCTGAAACCTTTGTCTAGTCATGATGTCATACAGCAGCAGGATAATGAGCCTAAACACACCTCAAAGCTCTGACACAACTACTGAAGACCAAACAAGACCAAGGAGTCCTGGACTGTCCTCCACTGTCACAGCAACCACATTCAACAAACATATTAGAATATTACATAAGACCGATCAAAAAAGGATTTATGATACAGAAATGTCGACCCTCTGAGGAGTAAGTTCATGTGTTTACCCACAACTCAGTTGGGGCTCATTTCTGCACTAATTACTGCATCAATGCAGCGTTGTATGGAGATCAATCTGTGGCACTGCTGAGGTTACTGAAGCTCAGGCTGCTCTGATAGCAGACCATCTATCAGATCTATGAGGAATGTGAAGAGGAAGATCAGAGACAGCAGACCAACAACACAGAGGAGCTGAAGCCACTCGCAGCTGTCGTGCATGAGAGAGGACAAACCAAACGCTGAAACACTTTTTAAAGATTTAACTTTTCACTTAAACTGTTAAACTGATGTGACACGACCACCAGTTCAGCTGAATTCTGTCAGAAACAGTCAGAAGATCACACAGAAACACACATTCACACACGTTCACACACAGTAACACACATTCACTTGTTAACTACAGTAAGTTTTAGAAGTGATCTTACCTGCAGCTGCTACATGACATGACAGCAGAAGCAAAATTAATCTCAGCATTTCTGTTTCACAACTTTCATAAAAGAAAAAGAAGAACAGATGCAGTCCAACTCTTTCTCCTCGATGATTTCCTCACTTCCTCTTCTTTGAATGTATTGGAGGTTTCTTCCTGATCAAAACACTAATAATCTGCTTGCAGAACCGGATTTACAGCCCTGGGGCAAAGCACAGACAAGTAGGAGCACAGATCACTGCACATCATCAGTTACTAAGGCGATTTGAGGAAGTGAACAAGGTTAACCACGTCATGAACTTCTCGTCTGTTTCTATCAATAATATATAAATAAGGTTTAGAGTTATTAAATGTAGAATTGTGCATTTGACATTTTGCTGAGCGAATGACAGACTAATCCTTTAATATACTTAGATTTTACTGCTGTGACCTTTATTACAATCAGTATTATCAATAATGAATCTCCTGAAGTCCTCCATGAACCTGTGCTGTCACAGAGGCAGAACTGATGAATGTTTCAGGGAGAACATCACAGAATAAACACTGATATCCTCCTTCAGCTGGACCAGATAAAGATCTGCTGAGTTTTATCTATTTATGAGTTTAAAGGAGACGAACATTAAATTGACTGAGAGCAGCAGAGCAGCGAAGCATCAGACTTTAGACTCATTCTGACCGACTGATTTCATTCTGACTGGATCATTAAAAACTCTGCAGCTTGGACTCAAACTGAAAGGAAAATGATATTCAGTTCATTCTGTAATAAATCACGTTATACAATAACTCCATGATATTCTCATCATGTGACTCCAGAGGAGGACAGACTGTGTGAGGTTCACTTCTCTTTGTCTTAAATCAGGTAAACATACCTTACTGAAATCAGACACATAACAAACTTAATACTTATTTATTTAAAGTCATACAACACAATTTAAACCCATAAATAGATTAATGCCACCAACTGAGGCAGGTCATCACTGACTCTTCAGTTTCTTCAGTCCAAACAAAGCAGCTGCTGCCGTCTTCAGCCAAGTAACAAATAAAATCCTCTCGTTCCTGAAACGACTCCTCGTCTTTCTCCAGTCCATCTTTTCAGCAAACCTAAAGAGAGACAGAAAAACACTTCAGCATCAACAGTAACATCGACTGTTCACATTTTACAAAGTGAAAACTTTTTTAAACTCAGGAAATCATTGCAGACGGACTGTATGTGAAGTAGAAGGGACCACATGACCAGAACTAAGAGTTTAACTTGAGCACAAACTAACCAACTAACCTTCAGATTACATTCATGGACACTAACTGATCCATTCATTACTGCATGACCTGCTCAGCAGATCAAACAACATCTAGAGACAAACTTGATGACCTCATCAAGGGTCATTCTTGGGATTTTGACATTTCTCCATCCATCCATTCATTGTCAACCGCTTATCCAAAATCGGGTCGCGGGGGCAGCAGCTTCAGTAGCGAGCCCCAGACTTCCTTTCCCCGGCCACATCGGCTAACTCTGACTGGGGAATCCCCAGGCGCTCCCAGGCCAGAGAAGAGATATAATCCCTCCACCTGGTCCTGGATCTACCCCTCGGTCTCCTCCCAGTTGGACGTGCCAGGAACGCCTCCCTAGGAAGGCGCCCTGGTGGCATCCTCATCAGATGCCCGAACCACCTCAACTGGCTCCTTTCCATGCAGTCCCTCCCAGATGGCTGAGCTTCTTACCCTATCTCTGAGGGAGACCCCAGCCACCCTGCGAAGAAAACCCATTTCAGCTGCTTGTACCCGCGATCTCATTCTTTCGGTCATGACCCATCGCTCATGACCATAGGTGAGGGTAGGGACGAAGACTGACTGGTAGATCAAGAGCTTTGCCTTCCGGCTCAGCTCCCTTCTCATCACACATGGCCTCAGATTTAGAGGTGATGATCCTCATCCCTGCCGCTTCACACTCAGCTGCGAACTGATCCAGTGAGGGTTGTAGATCTACAGCCGATGATGCCATCAAGACCACATCATCTGCAAAAAGCAGTGCTGCGATCTTCAGGTCACCAACTTGTAACCTCTCCACACCACGACTGCACCTTGAAATCCTGTCCATGTATATCACAAACAGGATTGGGGACAAGGCACAGTCCTAGCGGAGGCCAACACCCACTTGGAACAAGTCTGACTTACTCCCGAGTATACGCACGCAGCTCTCGCTTTGAGAATATATGGATTGGATGGCCCTGAGAAGGGACCCCCTCAACCTATAATCCTGCAGCACCTCCCACAGCACATCCCGGGGGACCCGGTCGTACGCCTTCTCCAGATCCACAAAACACATGTTGACTGGGAGATTGTACTCCCAGGCCCCCTCCAAGACCCCTGCCAGAGTAAAGAGCTGGTCTGTTGTTCCACAACCAGGACGGAATCTGCATTGTTCCACTTCAATCTGAGGTTCGACAATCGTCCGGACCCTCCTTTCCAGCACCTTGGAGTAGACTTTCCCAGGCGGGCTGAGTAGTGTGATTCCTCTGTAACTGGCACACACCCTCTGGTCCCCCTTCTTAAAGAGAGGGACATTTGTCCAGTAACTAAAATCTGCTTCTTTTTTTACCACTGACTCTGGTTCTTCCATTTGGATTTTAATTTGCAAGTGGTCAAAGTTATACTTGTTCCTGGTTAGGAGACTTCACTTTTCTTTACATGTCTGAAGATTTCACATGCATTTTCACTGCTGAGTCAGAAGGATCTCGTCTTTCATATCTTATGAGCAAAAACTCAGATGGAGATAAACTTACTGTGTGCTCAGAGCTGTGTGGAGTCAGGACTCTGGTTTCAGTGTCTGAGAGAGCTGAACGTCTTCAGGAGCTGAAGGGTCGATAGATCATTGTTAACACATTTATTTAGTACAGAGCTACAATAAGTACAGAGTGTGAGTCAGACATGAGCATGGAGGAAATTATAAATACTCACAGGGTGAAGGGTCCTGGGCTGAAATGTAAAGAGAACAGAAAGGATTACTCTGTGAACACAGAATATCTCATTATCTCAGATTAATCTGATTCTCTCTTAAATTCACTAAAATTGCTTAAATGTTGCTGTTGTAGCATTTCTCTTGTTGTTGAGTCTCACACTGCTGCCACTGATGCAAGATGGACTTTAATGTGAAACAGAAAACAGAAGCAGCAGAAAAATATTTGACTTGTATCTGCAAGAGAAAAATAGAAATCTGAACCTAAACAAACGTAAAACAAAAGTTTCCTACAGTGATGATGAAGAAGATCAACTCATGATTTACGTGAAGCCTCAATTTATGACCAGCTGAACTTCAGACTGTAGTTTCTGTGCTTCACCTCCTTCAGTTCAGATCACTTCACATGGACACAGAGGAGGACTAACAGCAGGAACAAGCTTCA
>CAEMYA010000405.1:69371-92219 GCA_903131615.1 Diplodus sargus | reverse complement strand
GCTGGATGTCTGAAGGGCGGGCTGCTCCTCCACAAGACGCCTGGTGGATGAACACCACCTTGCTGAAATCAAGTCCTTCAGCCTTGGTGTGTATGGAGAGGCAGCCCTTCCTGCAGACTCTCTGCCTCGCTCAGAGAAACAGCTGTGAGCTGAAGGGGTCGGTGTGTTTACTGGGGAAAGTACAGTTGGGAATCCACCGTATTACCACCGCCAGCAACACAGACATACCAACACATTTAAAAAAGGCTTAGACCATGTGCTTAGGTTACACCTTAGACTCGGCATGGAGCCTGTGTTTGACCATAAATCAGCCTTTAATGCTAAGCTAAGTGAAGTCAACCAGCTGCTAGCTGTAGCTTCATATCTACCTCACAGACATGACAGTGGAACCAGTCCTCTAACTCTTTGCAATTAAACAAGTACAGTAAGTAAACTACAAGTACTTAGTTACTCTGTCTAAAGTAAATATCAATGTAGAAACTGAAAAGTAGATTTAGACTCATCAGTGCTCATTATACATGATATGTAAATGTCAAACAGGTTAGCAGAGACGATGTATTTCAAAATGAGCCACACACACTGGCTCACTACAGTACTGTCTGTTCTATAACATACAAACAGTCCAGTTCAGTCCATTCTTAACGTACCCCAGTTGGTCCTGATCCGTGCTGGGTCCAGCTCGGTGACGATGTCCTCCTCAACACCTGAGAGCTGGAAAACACAGTGGTACCTCCTCCAGTCATCAGCTGGGATCAGTGACATATTCAGGTCCACACTCATCTGGAAGGTTCCATCATGGTTGTTCAGGAGCTCACCGTGGTCCACCTGCTCGTGGATCTCCTCCCCATCTTTCCTCCAGAAGATGGCGGCTCTGTGAGGGTAGAAACCTGTGGCAAGGCAGCTGACTGGAGACGAGGGAGTCTTCTGGAGGAGATACACCGAGGGAAGCTCTGCAGGGAGACACCAGGACCAAGAGGGGTCAATTTTGATATATATACACACACACATTTCCAGAAAATTCACCATTTCTCTCAGAAAACTGTTGCAATTACAAATGTATTGGTATATAATTATGGTATTATTGGTATATAATATATTTAAGTGCATTGGGTCAACACAAAAAAGCACACACACACACATTATATATATATATATTATATATATATATATATATACATATACATATATGTATACGTATATGTATATATACATAAACAATTACGTCGACAATAAAAATTTGTCGAAGCGAAATTTTTCATCATCATCATTTTTTTTTTAAATAGATAGATTATTATTATAGATAGATCAACTCTCACCTGTTCTCTGCAGCACTCTTTTCCCGTAGTCCAAACTCTTCTTCAGCCTCTCGGGGCACTCGGTCATCAGACGGTGATGCAGGTATGTGAACCCACCTCTGTCATTGATTGACCTATACCGAGTTTCGGCCTGTGTTTTCAAAGGGGTGCATACTTTTGCATTCATGTCATACATTGCAACTTCTTCTCTATTAAAACGAACTACCTCAAAACCATTAACTTCTCCAGTCTCATCATCCCATTCACAGCCATGAGACACCTGGAATACATGGATGCCTGAGAGACAGAGAGAAGAAGAAACAGTCTCGTCAGATTTAAACATCTGTAGCAGAGTTAGAACATGCTGTCTGAATAAAAGATAACATACCACAAAACATCAGTTTAAGTTTAAGTTTATTCTATGTGCAGGGACAGTGCACATTAATCAACATCACTGTAAATGTGCCAATGTTAGCCAGAAGGCTAATTTTCAACTGTTGTCCCTTGGCCAGAAGTTATGTTCGCCAATAAAATAGTGAATTCCAAAGAGGAGAAATAATACTAGAATTCAAAAAAGAAAATGTAAAAAGACAATAATACAGCAAATAACACACAACCACATCACAGTTATCTAGCTGATGCTGTAATCCTCAGGGAGTCACACTGAGTGCATACATAAACAAAAGTGATATAAAGTAAATATATCTAATCAGAAAAAAGTCATCAGTAAAACCTGCAGGCGGCACTAAAGGAAAAGTCGAAGCAGTTAACAGGAGTTTTGCAATAATGTCCTGACAGTCCAACTAGGTGTTGTTGAGATAATTCAGCTTGACATTCCTAAAGATCTGTGACACAAGAAGAACTGAAAACCCTCTGAGCAGTAAGAGATGAACATTCAGTGAACGTACCTCCAGACCGATTGAAGCCCTCCTTATAAAACTCCATATTGGCTCTTGCAGACTGCTCTTTACCTCTCCAGAAAGACGTTTGTCTCTCCCAGTAGTCTGGATCATCCTCTGTGGCCCGGCTCATCCAGGTCTGTGTGGGTACTGTTTTCCTGGTGATGCTGTCGTAGTAATCTGTTTGATATCCATCAACAAACACAACAGCAACAAAGTCGGGGAAATTTGGGATCCCAGAAGTTGCAGTACGGAGGTGCTTCAGGGAGTGTTTCACTGTAGAGACGAGCAGAAACATTCAACATTTAAACTGGTTGTTTTTAACACAGCATCTTTGTACAAGGAAGCAACTGTATATATTTAAAGGTGTTCTTTGTAGTAGTTAGCATTAAAGTTGTAGTCTGTAACTATTTTTTTGTTATATTTGCTAAAATTGTGATTATGATCTGACAGTAGAATAAGATACAGGTCAGCTGTCTGTGGCTCCACCCAGTGGCTGTAAGTTGATTTGCAAGAATCCACCTCTCCTGGATCAACACAACCAATCAGAGCCAAGGGGCGTGTCTGAGTAGTGTCAATCACTCTTGCATACGCTGCTCACAGCCCCCCTCCCCCGCACAGGTGCAGTGTCTGCTCTTCAAGCTCAAACTGTAAACAATGGCAGAGAACAGACAACAACAACAACAGAGCATAAACATGTTCCGCCACTGCCCATGTCAAAGAGAAGAAATAAGAAGACCGATGAAGAAAAGCAGTGTAAAAACAAAGAACTGGACCAAGCCAGAGAGAAAACATGGATAAATGTCGGAGCGTCATTTCAGAGGTGGAGGAGCTGCGGATCTGTCAGGACTTTCTGCTGGACAGGTAAGAACCTGCTGATATATGTTTCACTCTATGTTTTAACCACAAGGTTAAGATGGCAGCGGTTACAGTAATACTCACAATATCACGGTATGCTATTGCAGTCAAGCTACGTAGCTTGTTGCTAAATCTAACTTGTTAGCTTGTATGCTAACTCCGGTGTTTAGCTTTGTCTTTATGGCTGCTGGTGAGCAAAAGTGTCTTTAAGTGAGCGGGCAGTTATAATAACGTTAGTTTCTGTTCAGGACGCTCTGAAGTGGTTGAATCAGTTTAGAGAAATAATGTTCCTCATGCTTCAGAAAGGCAGCAGGTGATGATGATCACCTGAATGATCACCTGGTAACTCGTCTACAGCGATGTGAGGAATATTGTTTGTTACTCTGGATATCTACAGTGACTCGGCATGAGGCACTCGTCATTGTAATTTAGTTGTATTGATCAGAAATAGAACAATCAGGGCTTATGTTGTTGTTGTGAATATTTTGAATGCTACATCATGGTTATCTGGCATCCTCTGTTACCGTGGTTACAAGCCTGCTCCTCCTCTGTGGGAGGGGCTTAGAAGGCAGAGAGGAAGAAGAACTGACCTGGGAGCTGTGATCACTTTATTCTCTAAACTCCAGACTGCAGCTTTAATCTACATGTATTAAAGACTTTTTCTGTTGGCCAAATATGTGAGCAGATTGTAACGTGACATGTAAAGTGAGACCTCCTCGTCTTTCTTGGTTGCCTGCACAAGCCTGTGGGTGATTTGTTGAACTTGTTGGACTTTTCTTTGTGTTTTACAGTTCCAGCTCTGCCCACTGAAACCTTTGTCTAGTCATGATGTCATACAGCAGCAGGATAATGAGTCTAATCACACCTCAAAGCTCTGTCACAACTACTGAAGACCAAACAAGACCAAGGAGTCCTTGACTGTCCTCCACAGTCACAGCAACCACATTCAACAAACATATTAGAATATTACATAAGACCAATCAAAAAAGGATTTATGATACAGAAATGTCGACCCTCTGAGGAGTAAGTTCATGTGTTTACCCACAACTCAGTTGGGGCTCATTTCTGCACTAATTACAGCATCAGTGCAGCGTTGTATGGAGATCAACCTGTGGCACTGCTGAGGTTACTGAAGCTCAGCCTGCTCTGATAGCAGACCATCTATCAGATCTATGAGGAATGTGAAGAGGAAGATCAGAGACAGCAGACCAACAACACAGAGGAGCTGAAGCCACTCGCAGCTGTCGCGCATGAGAGAGGACAAACCAAACGCTGAAACACTTCTTAAAGATTTAACTTTTCACTCAAACTGTTAAACTGATGTGACACGACCACCAGTTCAGCTGAATTCTGTCAGAAACAGTCAGAAGATCACACAGAAACACACATTCACACATTCACACACATTCACACACAGAAACACACATTCACTTGTTAACTACAGTAAGTTTTAGAAGTGATCTTACCTGCAGCTGCTACATGACATGACAGCAGAAGCAAAATTAATGTCAGCATTTCTGTTTCACAAGTCTCAGAAAAAAAAAAGAACGGATGAAGTCCAACTCTTTCTCCTCTATGATTTCCTCACTTCATCTTCTTTGAATGTATTGGAGGTTTCTTCCTGATCAAAAGACTCAGAAGAATCTGCCTGCAGAACCGGATTTACAGCCCTGGGGCAAAGCTCAAACAAGTAGGAGCACAGATCACTGCACATCATCAGTTACTAAGGCGATTTGAGGAAGTGAACAAGGTTAACCACGTCATGAACTTCTTGTCTGTTTCTATCAATAATATATAAATAAGGTTTAGAGTTATTAAATGTAGAATTGTGCATTTGTGTTTGATTTCATTTTGACTGGATCATTTAAAAACTCTGCAGCTTGGACTCAAACTGAAAGGAAACTGATACTCAGTTCATTCTGTAATAAATCACGTTATACGATAACTCCATGATATTCTCATCATGTGACTCCAGAGGAGGACAGACTGTGTGAGGTTCACTTCTTTTTGTCTTAAATCAGGTAAACATATCTTACTGAAATCAGACACATAACACACTTAATATGATTTACTTATTTATTTAAAGTCATACAACACAATTTTAACCCATAAATAGATTAATGCCACCAACTGAGGCAGGTCATCACTGACTCTTCGGTTTCTATAAAACATCCTCGTCCCCAGTGGCGTGCACAGACTTTTTGAAGGGCAGGGGCAAAAAGAAAAAAAGGGCACATACCAGGAGGGCACTTTAACATGCGTTTTTGGCTCCCAGGAAGGCAGTTTATCAGGTTATAACCAGCCAACGGGGCAGTTTAGTGCCCGTCCCAGTACTTTTAGACAGGTTGTATAATCTGTCTCCATTTCTTCAGTCCAAACAAAGCAGCTGCTGCCGTCTTCAGCCAAGTAACAAATAAAAATCCTCACGTTTCTGTAACAACATCTCGTCTTTCTCCAGTCCATCTTTTCAACAAACCTAAAGAGAGACAGAAAAACACTTCAGCATCAACAGTAACATCGACTGTCACAAACTCAGGAAATCATTGCAGACGGACTGTATGTCCGTCATGACCAGAACTAAGAGTTTAACTTGAGTACAAACTAACCGGCCAACCTTCAGATTACATTCATGGACACTCTAACTGATCCATTAATTACTGCATGACCTGCTCAGCAGATCAAACAACATCTAGAGACAAACGTGATGACTTCATCAAGGGTCATTCTTGGGATTTTGACATTTGTCCTGTAACTAAAAACTGTTTTTTTACCACTGACTCAAGTTGCCATTTTTTCTTTTTCCTTTCCTTCCCACAATAAAAAAACAAGTCCCTGTTAGTTTGGATTTAAATGTTCAGGTGTTCAAAGTTCTACTTGTGCCTCATTTAGAGACTTCACTTTTCTTTATGTCTGAAAAAACCCACTCAGCTGACATCCAGACCTACAGGCCTGTATCTCTTCTTTCTTTCCTCTCTAAAACCCTCGAACACAACGTCTACAACCAGCTGTCCTATCTTTCACAAAACGACCTCCTTGACCCAAATCAGTCCGGCTTCAGGACTGCTCAATCCACTGAGTCCTGTGCCTCCAGAACCTCGTCCCACTCATGAGTCCTCATTATCCTCAACTTATCTTCTGACACAGTCAACCACCAAATCCTCCTCTCCACTGTGGCTGAACTTGGCATCACATGGATTCTCTGACCACTCTGACCACGACACCAACTGTTCCTCTCTTTCCCCTCATCCTCCTCCAACAGCCACGCTGTGACGCTCATCTCTGAACGTCTGCATCATCTCTGAACGTCTGCATTGTCTCTGAACGTCTGCATCATCTCTGCTTGGACAGCTGCTCATCACCTCAAACTCAGCCTGAGTGAACCTGAACTCCTCTTCATCCTGGGACAGACTGCCCTCACATGGACCTGTCAGTCCCTGTCCAGGACGTCACAGTATCGCCTTCCTCGACGGGGAGGAATCTGGGTGTAATCCTCGACCACTGACTGTCCCTGCCCCCCCAACATCACTGCTGTGGCCCAATCCTGCAGATTTGCTCTCTACAACATCTGCAGGATCCGGTCTTTCCTCACAAAGGAGGCAATGCAACTCCTGGTCCAAGCTCTGGTCGTCTCCTGCCTGGACTACAGTAACTCCCTCTTGGCTGGACTCTCAGCCTCTGTGACTGAACCACTGCAGCGGATCCAGAACGCTGCAGCGCCTCGTTTACTATCTACCCGAATTCTCCCAGTGACCCGCCTCCTCTGTGACTGCAGCTGCGGTCGTCAGAGGAGGGAAATGTTTCTATTTTTTCTTTTTTACTCTGCAGTGATGTGTTGGTACTTATTGTAAGTTGCTTTGGACAAAAGTGTCTGCTAAATGCCCTGAATGTAAATGTAAATGAAGAATTTATATCCATTTTCACTGCTGAGTCAGCAGGATCTCGTCTGTCTTATGAGCAAAAACTTAACTTACCTGATAAACTTGCTCTGTGCTCAGAGCTGTGTGGAGTCAGGACTCTGGTTCCAGTATCTGAGAGAGCTGAACGTCTTCAGGAGCTGAAGGGTCAATAGATCATTGTTAACACATTTATTTAGTACAGAGCTACAATAAGTACAGAGTGATGGTCAGACTCTATGAGCATGGAGGAAATGGTAAATACTCACAGGCTGAAGGGTCCTGGGCTGAAATGTAAAGAGAGCAGAAAGGATTACTCTGTGAAACACAGAATATCTCATCAGCTCAGATGAATCTTCAAATGTTTTTGTTTTAGCTTTTCTCTCATTGTTGAGAGACTTCAGAAGTGAAGTGAGGTCGTCTTTGTACACTTTTAATGAAGTGGTATAATGAAAGTGAAGATTCAACAGAGTCAGTTGATTCCAGCTGACACGTTCTGGGCGACACGGACCATGAATCTCAGACACAGTCACAGTTTGTTGCTCACTCAGAGATATCGTGGGAAAAAGAGATTTCACAAAACAATATCCAGCTGGACACCCGGCCAGCATCCGGGGAGCACAGAGAACTACTCTAGAGTCAGCCAGGTCACAGTTCACAGTGGTAAGAGGTGCAATAAAATGTGAGGTTAAAGGTCAGTACGTGAAATAAAACAGTGCACGGTAACAACACTACTGTGGTTAGATGATATATTTTACTAATACAATCAGTAAAGAGTGAAACGAGTCTGTTGAAGTAGAACTAGAATTGTTGTATTTACACACTGAGCTTCATGATTTTATGACCAGCTGAACTTCAGACTGTAGTTTCTTCACCTCCTTCAGTTCAGATCACTTCACATGGACACAGAGGAGGACTAACAGCAGGAACAAGCTTCAGTCTCTCACCTTTTCTCCTTCTGTAAACTGTGACTCCGATGAACACTGTGAGGATGATGAACACTGTGATCACTGCAGCCACAGTGATGGAGAGTGATGAGGACTCCTCAACTGAACAGAACAGAGAACAGGATCAGGTTCTGAGTTACTGGGTTGATTTACTAGTTTGTTTGACATCATGTCAGACTGTCTTCAATCCACTCAGCTGAAAAATCCATCGATCCAATCTACAACGTACCCCAGTTGGTCCTGATCCGTGCTGGGTCCAGCTCGGTGACGATGTCCTCCTCAACACCTTGGAGCTGGAAAACACAGTGGTACCTCCTCCAGTCGTCAGCTGGGATCAGTGACACGTTCAGGTCCACACTCATCTGGAAGGTTCCACCATGGTTGTTCAGGAGCTCACCGTGGTCCACCTGCTCGTGGATCTCCTCCTCATCTTTCCTCCAGAAGATGGCGGCTCTGTGAGGGTAGAAACCTGTGGCAAGGCAGCTGACTGGAGACGAGGGAGTCTTCTGGAGGAGATACACCGAGGGAAGCTCTGCAGGGAGACACCAGGACCAAGAGAGGTGTGTGTGTGTATATGTTCTATATACATACAGTATACACATGCATACAGGCGTGGTCAAAGTTTACATCCACTTTATATCAACACGTTTATCATCGACAGTCTTCAGATTTCTGCAGTTTGGTTCAATAATGAATCTATTACAGATCCTGTGAAAATGTGAACAAATCTGCTGGTTTAAAAATATACAGTTATTGTGATATTTGTAATTTAGGGTTCTTTAGATAACCAGCCCCACGTTTCTGGTCCTCTGGATGAATTTCTGACCACTGCTCTCAACAGAATCGGTACAAAGTTAAACTAAATTTGGTCGTTGTTTCTTCAGCACGGTCCACATGTTCTGGATGGGGTTCAGATTGGTTCTGATGGATCCATTCTTTTCCCACTTCTGATGTGTGTTTGGGATCATTGTTCTGTTATAACACCCAATCTTCTGCTGATGAGTTTATGTTCTCCTGAAGAATCGGAGATAATCCTCCTGCGTCATCATTCACTTTACTTTCTTTAGAGCAGCAGAAAACCGCCCCACATCAGAACACCAGCAGCACCATGCTGGACAGCAGGTTCCGTGTTCTTAGGGGTGAAGCAGATTTGGTCACAGAAGTCCTATTAGAAACTAATTATTGAACCAAACTTCATGAAAGTAGTTTGTGTTTGTGTGTCATTTCATCACAGAAACACTAACGCTGGAACATGTCATTGTTTTGAGTCTGATCTTGATTAAGATAATCTTACGTATTATTTCATTTGAGAGATGTTGAAGAAACCTACATGCTGTGCACTCTCTGCTCTCACCTGTTCTCTGCAGCGTGCTCCTCCCGTAGTCCAAACTCTTCTTCAGCCTGTCGGGGCACTCGGTCATCAGACGGTGCTCCATGAATTTTAACCAGCCTCTGTCATTGTTCCACTCATGCTGCGTTCTAAGAAACTGTGGTTTTAGAGCGATACATCTCAGTGCCTTCATGTCCAATATTAACATGTCCTCTCCATCATAACTAACTACATTAAAACCATTCACTTCTCCAGTCTCATCATCCCATTCACAGCCATGAAGCACCTGGAACACATGGACGCCTGAGAGAGAAGAGGAGGAAACAGTGTCGTCAGATTTAAACATCTGGAGCAGAGTCAGAACATGCTGTCTGAAAAAAAGATAAAATACCACAAAAGATCAGCGAATATCAGAGAAGAGAAGAAGTACTAGAATTTAAGACCAAGTTCTTACAGTTCCTCCTCAGGAGACGTGAATGTCTGAACCACATTATTTTCACAACCCATCAGAGATGTTGACATATTTCACAAAACACAGAAATGTGTCACCCTGTATTTGGTGCTAGAGGAAACGTCCGAGCATCACCAAAGCAAACAAGAGTTTTCCTCTATGAAACATGAACGTCTGATTCAGAAATCAGTCGGATTAGTTGTTGAGATACCTCCAGTCTGGTTGAAGCGCTCCTTAAAATTCTCGATGTGGGCGCATGCACACTGCTCTTGATCTACCCAGAACGAAGTTTGTCTCCTCCAGTAGTCTGGATCGTCCTCTGTGGCCCGGCTCATCCAGGTCTGTGTGGGTACTGCTGTCTTTGTGAGGCTGTCGTAGTAATCTGTTTGATATCCATCAACAAACACAACAGCCACAGAATCAGGGACGTTTGGGACCTCAGAGGTTGCAGTGTGGAGGTGCTTCAGGGAGTGTTTCACTGCAGAGACCAGCAGAAACAGTCAACATTCAAACTGGTTGGTTTTTTTTTATAAGGAAGCAACTGTATATATTTGAAGGTATTCTTTTTAGTAGTTAATATTAATCTACATGTATTAATCTCTGTGTTATTGACCATATGTGAGCAGATTGGATCATCTGTGATGAACTGAGACCTTCCGTCTCTGTCGGTTTCCTACACAAGCCTGTGAATGATTTGTTGAACTGCTGGACTTTAGATTTCTTTGTGTGTTACAGTTCCAGCTCTGCCCCCTTAGAAACATTTAGACCCGTCATGATTTGACGTCATACAGCAGCAGGATAATGAGCCTAAACACACCTCAAAGCTCTGACACAACTACTGAAGGCCAAACAAGACCAAGGAGTCCTGGACTGTCCTCCACAGTCACAGCAACCACATTCAGCCAAGCTCAGCCTGCTCTGACAGCAGACCATCAATCAAATCTGTGATTAATGTGAAGAGGAAGATCAGAGACAGCAGACCAACAGCACAGAGGAGCTGAATCCACTCGCAGCTGTCGTGCATGAGAGAGGACAAACCAAACGCTGAAACACTTCTTAAAGATTCAACTTTTCAAACTGTTAAACTGATGTGAAACGACCACTAGTTCAGCTGAATTCTGTCAGAAACAGTCAGAAAATCACACAGTAACACTCAGGGCCCTATTTTGACGATCTGAAACGCAAGTAGCTTTGTGGGCTGTCATCAGGCGCTGTTGCTATTATGCCGGCGGGATAAATGCACGCCAGGCGCAAATCTAAACTGGGTTGGTCTGAAGTAGCTGCATTAGTCATAGGTGTGGTTTGGGCGTAACGTGCAATAAACCAATCAGAGCGTCATCGCACATTCCCTTTAAGAGCAGGCGCGCTTGTTCCACGGCGGATTGCTATTATAAGGGCGCATTTGCCAGGCGCACACCAGGAGCGGTTCACAGCCGAGGAGACCGACGTTCTCGTCGGGGCTGTTAAAGACCGAGAAGTGGCGTCGTATGGGGAGAAATCCATCCAAACTAGCTTTGGTTAAACGGGCGTGGGAGGAAATTGGCATAATTTTTTCTAAGCCTGGCACCCCCATGACATCTCACATCGGGAGCAGTGCGCAGCGCAGACACCAAGGTGCAGAGGATCCAGACCCGCTACACGCCGTGGCAGCATTGTCAGACCGGACCGCGCTGCCCGGGATGTGACAAGGTATTAATGCCCGTCTTGACCGGGTGGCGATGTTGCTGCTGCCTCTCAGGCGCATCGCCTCAAGTCTCCAAACGCACCACCTGCTCCTGTTGTGCCCCTTCCTCCTTCCTCCTCATCCTCCTCCTCCTTCCTCCTCCTCCCCCAACTCCATCTCCGTCCACCTGCTCCACTAGGAGCACATCGCGCATTGCCACTCCCGGATACGGCGGGCACGTCACATATCAGAGGGAAAAAGAATTAGTTCTACTGTTTAAATCTGTTCAACTTTTTTTTGTATGGTTTGCAAAAACGGGAACTGCTTCCTTGTAGATGAGAGAAGCAAAGTGTGTGCATGTTGAGCACACGCTACATTATGGCCAAGCATGCGCCCTTAAAGTAGCATCTGAATAAGCGCCGCTGACTTCAGATCAGGTGTTTCCTGGTCTGTGGCGCAAGTGTTTTCTGAAACGTCAAAATAGCACCAGTGAACGTTTGCGCCGGAACACGCCTCCTCTTTTCGCTGAACCGCCCCAGGAGCGCCTAGAGCTCTTCCCTAGGAAGGACGTGAGTCTGTGGAGGGAAAACTCCGCTGTGCGCCGAGTGTAAGATAGAGCCCTCATTCACACACAGAAACACACATTCACTCGTTAACTACAGTAAGTTTCAGAAGTGATCTTACCTGCAGCTGCTACACGACATGACAGCAGAAGCAAAATGAATCTCAGCATTTCTGTTTCACAAGTTTCATAAAAGAAAAAGAAGAACAGATGACGTCAAACTTTTTTCTCCTCGATGATTTCCTCATCTACCTTTGAATGTATTGGAGGTTTCTTCCTGATCAGAAGACTCAGAATAATCTGCTTGCAGAACCGGATTTACAGCCCTGGGGCAAAGCTCAAACAAGTAGGAGCACAGATCACTGCACATCATCAGTTACTAATCTGCCTGCAGAACCGGATTTAAAGCTGTGGGTCAAAGTTCAGACCAACAGAAAATGTTCATACCTCAGTGGTTATATGGGAGATTTGAGGAACTGAGGTTTATTGTGAAAGCAAAGCTATTGTAAAACTTCTATAATGATCTGCTGGGTTTTATGCATGTAAGAGTTTAAAGGAGACGTACATTAAATTCTTACAGGGTTCAGTCCAAATGTTTTTCCAGTGAAGTTCTTCAGTAAAGTTGTTGCTGTCAGTAGCACCACATGGAACAGAGACAACATCACTGTGATATAAACTACACTTACAAATATTTTCCTCAGCGTCAGCGAGCTGAGACTGAGGTTCACTTCTTGTTTTGCATTGATGCTGATTTCTTGTGGATGATTATGAAGAACTTGAGTTTTGCTTCAGGGGAACTTTTTTAGCATGTTTTCTTAATCAAGCTTGAAGGTTCAGTTTGCATCAAATGTTTCACTTCATCTTTGGCTGAATTCCCAAAAAAATAAAAGTTTAAGATTACAAGCTGCTCTTGTGCCGAGACGACGACACGTTTTATTGATAAAGTATCAGAGACAATTGATCACAACTTCTGATGAGCTGTTGTGTTCCACTGCATTAGACTGGACAAGAGTAAAAAGTATAAAATACAATATTATAAAACAAAATAAATTACATTTAAATACAATACAATAAAATATAAAAAGGGTCTGTTTCAGGTTCAGGTTCAGGTCTGCCGCCTCACACTGGCTGCCAGGATGGTTTTGAGTCTCAAGCTAAGTTATTTCCTGCGATGAGACTTTTTATAGCGTGAAACCGTTTCATTAAAATCTAATTTCAAAATCTAAACCTGTACAGGAAACTCACCCTGTGCACCAGCTGGTCCTCTGTGTTCTTATTTCAAGGATGTGTTTCACACATTTTGGCACACTGACACATTATTACGGATCCGACCCGACTCTTATAAGACTCCTGCTGACCAGGCTGCTGTGTCTGAAGCTGCCTGAACTCTTGAGGATCAGTCAGGCTTTGATCTGAGGTTCTGATCGCCACTGTTGTACAAACCTGTCTCAGGTATGTGGCATCGATTACTGTTCTGTTTGATAAGTGAGTGCTAATATTATCTTAAGTCAAACAACCGATGAAACCAACACTTTACCCAGCAGTCTCTATCAGCACCTGGACAGACTCGTGCATGACGTGTTCTTGGAGCTTGAGAGTTACAAAAGCACTGCCTGCGTATTTAGACTTATTTCCTGTCTGGCTGAACACACGTGCTGCTTCATGCGTTGCCTCTCTGTATAAGTAAAAGCAGAAGCGTGAAGCGTTGTCATGTCGATGCTTCACCGATCATGACGATCCTGAGCAGCTCTGAAAACACCCAATCATGAAACCAACAGAAGAGAGCGACAGCGGGCTGCGGCAGCCTCCAGTCCTGGTCATGTTTTGGGGCAGTCAGTATTCAGGCCTCTCCTCTGACAGGTGTGTTTGTAGAAGCAGGACAGCTGACTGAAGCGCCTGTTGCAGGTGGAGCACCAGTAGGGTTTCTCCCCGGTGTGCGTCCGCAGGTGCACCGTCAGGTTGCCTTTCTCCACGAAGCCGTGGCCGCAGTACGTGCAGACGAACGGCTTCTCGCCCGTGTGGCTGCGGACGTGTCGCACCAGCGTCGCCCTCCTGCCGAAGCTTTTCCCGCAGACAGTGCAGCCGTACGGTCGCTCGCCCGAGTGGATCCTCATGTGCGTCCGCAGGTTCCCCCGCAGCGTGAAGCTCTGACCGCACACGCCACAGCGGAACAGCGCCTCCCTGTGGTCTCTGAGGTGAAGCTTCAGGTTCTCGCTCGGCTCCAGATCTTTCCCACACAGGCCGCATACTCTCAGATGTGCCGAAGAGTGCGTGAGCAGGAAGCTGACCCTGTGGAAGGACTTGCCACAAACTTTACAGGTGAACAGCGGCGCCGGCTGATGCGACACATCAGTTGAGTCCTTCGCCATCGGAGATGAACTCTGTCCTTCGGCTTCCTCTGTCTCCTCTGGTCTCCAAAGTCCTGCATCCTCTCTCCAGTAGTCTCCGCTGTCCTCCGTCTCAGACTGTTCAGCCAGCAGCTGTCCGTCACTCGCTCCTTCTGAACCAGCGGTTGGATCAAAGTCACCGTTCAGTTCGGACTCGTCTGCGGCACCGGCTTCGGTTTTAATCTGAGCCGCCAAGGTGCCGGCGTCCATCTCATCCAGACCGTCTGTGTGGGCGGTCAGAGTCTGCGTCTGCTCATCAGGACACGTTTTTATCCAGGAGGACGTCTGCAGAGGGTCTGCAGGGACGACACCAATCCATCAATCAATCAATCAATCAATCAATCAATCAATCAATCAATCAGTTACACTGTGGGTAAGTTTCCTGATCCCTGAGCAGGAAAACAGAACCCCTATAACTGAGGCGCTTCTGGTCGGACTTTGGTTCAGAATGGCAGAGATGAGAAAATGTTAATTAGTGTTTAATGGCACCAGATTATGTTTCTTATCAACTTATTACCTGATTATAAAGACAATAACACATTCATCTTTTGTAAAAATAAACTATATTCATGTCTCAGTTTCAAAGTGCCCCACGTCACCTTAACATGTGTGTAACATTACACGTGTTGATGGTTCTGATCCGTCAGTTAGCAGAATCTTTTACTCCATAACATCAGTATCGGCCCCAAGAGATCCAGATCAGTCCAACAGACACTCACCTCACAAAACACCAGCAGGAACATTTTCATCTGCACTTTTACTTAAACTACTGATCGATACTTACAGACTTTTACTGCAGCGAGGTTGTGAATCGCTTTAAGTTTTTTTGCAGTATTATTGAACCTCCTCTGCAGATATCGGTAACATGATCAGTGTTTCTGTGCTGTGGTTGTGTTCCGCTCACTGACCTGCTGTCTGGATCCACCGGCCCTCCTCTGACTGCAGGTGGTCCAGCTGTCGCTGCTGCCGGTCTATGTGGTCCTGGTACCGGGTCACGGTCTTCACGAACACCCCCAGGATGTCGTCCACCGCCGCCGTCAGCCGCTCGCTGACGAACATCCTCAGAGTCTCCATCTCTGCCTGCGGGCTGCTCAGAGGAGAGGAAGGCGGGAAGAACATCTGCTGCTCTGCCGACATGTTTGTTTTTAACTCTCGCGATGATTTGAAGCGTTTAAACCTCCGAACATGAAACACTTTGAGTCCAAATGAAGGTGACAGAAACACGACGTGACGGTCCAACACAGCGTCACTGTCAACACAGACTGACGGAACAAAGTAAACAAAGTGCCTGCGGTCCCACACTAAAACACGTCCGGCGGAAACACGGTCTGCTCATCAATGGTTCCGGTGGAGCAGAATGTAAACAACAATGAGTGAATTAAAAAAAACGATTTCAACAATAACGTAACTGAAGTGATCCAACTACGCACTGATAATGGAATATTGATGAGCTCTTCTGCATCCCTTCATCCTTCTGTCAGTCCTGTATTCAGCACAGTGTCCCGTCTGACTCGAAACTCCAACTCGTTGTGGTTGTGGGATCAGCTGAAGCGTCCTAACAGCTGAAACAACGGGATCGATCAGATGGATGGACCGGACCTCGGTGGTTCCGCCTCCTTCTGAAGATAATTTCTTCCTTCTGCTGGCGGTGAGGAGCGACTGGGTTGTGCAGCGTTCCTCTATGGATCCAAAACAATAATAACGACTATTCTAACAAAAACGAAAGTGAAACAAAAACAGTCTCTGTCTCGTCCAGCGAGGAGGGAACTGTAGCACAGGCCAAGCAAAGTAAAGAACGTTTCATCCTAACAGGAAATGCTGTATAAAAACCGGACTTTCTTCACAGCATCAGGCGACCCTGGGAATGTGTCGTGCTGAGCCCACTAAACATTAGAGGTCCAAACGACGTCTTTTCGAGGTCATTTTCGCAATATAGACATGATCTGCACGTCCATCAGACGTCTAATGTTTAGTGGGAGGGGTCTCCTGACCTTTAAACTCTGAGTGACATCATGGTCATCCTGTCAGAGTTTTATGGCCGGAGACCACTTTAATCCAATAGGGACCAGGTGAAAGTTTTGGGGGCGGGTGCCTTGAGTCACAGTTCCTCAGACCTTTTGGTGTTGGCTCTTTTGTTCTTGAACTCCTCAGGTTGATAAGGCCCCAGTAGTTAGGCTGTTGATATTCCCTACAAGCCTCCTCTTTGTTTGAGCCAACTCTCCTAAAAGGATCTGAAAGACCAGTGTGTCCACCTTCACTTGACCCCCAGATGACCTCAGTGACCTCAACAATAATAGTAACTTATTGTTGTGGTCAGATATTCCTCAAGCTCTAGATCGCAGGTCATCAGGAGCTATCAGCTGAGATGTTCTTCTTTAGGGCAGGTTCCATACATTTTGTTTCCTCCCTGTCCAGCGGGTCCAACTCCACCTTTCCTTTTGGGTCCAATTATTTTGTTCTGCTATGATTTTGATATAATCAGTGGGCAGTGCTGTCACCCAGCTGGCCTGGGAACGCCTTGGGATCCTCCTGGAATCTGAGTGTCCCTGCTCAGGCAGCTGCCCCCGCGACACGGCCCCGGATAAGCGGACGAAAATGGATGGATGGACAGTGGGCGGCTGTGAGGAGGTTTTTTCTTATTCCTCACCACCTCTTAGACACCAAGGGACCAATATGCTTTGACCCTTTTTGTGATTTGTTAAGTGATCTGTTAGTTTCACAATCTGCGACTCCCGTCCTTCAGGTTTTGCTTTCTGGGGAAACGTAACAATAAATATACATGTTAAATTATACAAAATCTTTTATCATCTTACGAAGGAAGAACTACAGGAAAGTTCCTCCCGACTCCTCGGATAGAAACCATTGGACTAAAGTAGATCCAACACTAGCCGTTTTTATTCTGGGCAGCAAGCTGCCAATGTGGCCGTCCTTTTTGCGGCTCGGTCCGCGGATTGAGACAGAAGGCGGTAAATTGGGGGTCTGTTTTGGTCCGTCAATTTGGTCGGTCAACCTCGGAGGGAACACTTATTTCCACCTCCATTGCTGTAAATCCAAGTCGTCGATGTGCCGGCCCCTGTGTGAGAAGGGCAGAGGTGTCGATGACCGGCACTGTTGTGCGACCCACAGCCGGGGAGTTTAAAACCAGGAAACAGCTGATCACAGCAGACAGTCCATCACTTCATCTGCAGACGTCAAAATGAGCAACTGGACAGCCGCTGAGATCAGGGAGATGCAGCGTCTCCTCGGTCTCTGCAGCTGTCTTCACTGTCCGCTTGTTGTTGTAGCGGCAAGCTACTAAAGATAGCTACTTTCAAGTTAAAAGCCCCCTGCTAAGAACCCAGTTCTAAACTCCACTGGGCTGCAATGTAAAGTTCTTATTTTGAAGAAAAACCTGCTTCTCTTCACACCCAACTTCATGCTTTGCGCATGTCACATGTTTATGCCGACCCCAGTAGCAGCTTTTTGGAAAAGAAGGAATATTACACCTCCGTTATAGATAGACAAGACGGCACATTGCAGCCTTTACCTTGCTGCAAATGTGCCGCCTTTTCTATCTAAAAGGGGCTATTGTTGCATCAGTATTAACAATCTAATAATGTCACATAGAATCAGATATCCATCACAGACATTTACATTTACTGCAAAACCAGTACTACCGTACTTTTACTGTTGACTTTAAATACACAAATCTGTTCATTTTTGTGCAGGCTTTTGACCAAGTCGAGAATAGTTATGAATCCAGTGAACCAAAAACAGATAAATCAATAATCCAGAGCAGACCAGAATACAATGGCACTGTTTTATAACTGTAGTGACTTAAACAGCAAATGAGTCGCTGAGAGAGGTTGGGCCTGATTGGCTGACGCGCTTCCTAAAAGAATTCACTGCTTTCGAAAATAAGTTTTACATTTTTATTAACGAAAAACGATGATCAACTCATAAAAAATGCACAAACTCAAAATCAAAGTAATCACAGTGATCAAAAGATAAATAGCGGTCAACAAAAATACGGCGACCCAGCTCACCCTCTCTCTCTCTGACAATGAGAAATGAAATGGTGCCTAATTTAATGAATAACCCTGCCCATATTCACGTGACCCACTATCCCCTACTCAATATGACCACAAAATAAAATAGCATAACCAAAACAAACACCAAAAGATAACAATATCCCTTCACCTTGTGACTAATAGAAAAAGCACCTACCAATTCATTCATGGCTCCCACAATAACTATGTTGTTTTTACAAACAACAAGGACAGAACTACACGTTTCACATGTGGCTTCATCAGATTCACTCTGTGCTTTATTGCCAACAGCTGTTTCTTTAAAGGAGCAATATGTAAGAATTTATGTTAAAACAGCCGCCACATTCCCACTGAAGTGAAAACATACGTTTCTCTTTTATAAAATAAAGTACGGAAGCTCTAAACGGCCGTGCATTCATACATGTTTTTTCCTCCGTTTTCCCGTGATAACAGAGTGCATGTCACTGTGCAAAACAAGAATATTGCGGCAGCAGGCTCCGTCTTTTTAGATTATGCACACTAATTACATATATTTTCTGTAAGAACAAGGCATAATGCTATTTCAGCATGTGTCAGGCCTTGATTGAGTAGATACGTGACCCGGTGATCGATATGCTCCTGCTCCTCTGACACTGCTACACTGAATGATGTTTCCTGATTTAATATACTACAATATCGTTTTGTTTTCTCGAGGTCTCGAATTAATTATATCGTTATCTCGGGAAAACAAAGTTTCGTTATCTTGAGATCTCGAGAAAATGATCCCATTATCTCGGGAAACCAAATGAAATGAACATGTTATCTCGGGAAAACGGAGGAAATATAATGTATGAATACATGGCCGTTTAGGGCTTCCGTAATAAAGAGATCCATATGAATAAAAATCTGGCTGATTCATCTACAGCAGTACAGAAAACAACTAGATACAGGATGCATCCAACAACAGTACAAACTACATACATGTACTCATAAGATACACATCTTGTGTATATGTGAGGAAACTCTACTATGAGCGACAAATGCAAACAAACTCTGAGGAGGTGAAATCAAATGAAACGTTTTTATTCAACTCTCATTTTCCATCTTTTACCATCCAGCTAACACAATCAGGTTCTCTAAGTGACTCTTGCCTCATAGAAACCATCATAAGTACAGAAGGAATTAAACAAATACAAAATACAGTGATGTCCCTTCAGTCTGAACTGGTCCTAATAACATTCAGAGTCCTCTTAGTCTGAGACCGAGAAGAGAGTAAAAACGTAATCGAGTCTGAGACAGGACATTCAAAAAGTTAAAGACTGATGTCGAGTCCTGCAAGACAACCACCAAGTGAATGTTTTGTCAAGAACACTTCTGTTCATTCTTCGACCGACATGTCATGTGTTGTTTCAAGTCAAAATCTTTTGCCACATTCAGAGTAGCTAAATGGTTTCTCCCGTGTGACGAGTCATGTGTCTTTTCAGACGTGCCTTCAGTTTGAATCTTTTACCACATTCAGAGCAGCTAAATGGTTTCTCCCCTGAGTGTATGGACATGTGGGACGTCAGAGTTCTCTTTTGTGTAAATCTTTTGCCACATTCAGAACAGCTAAATGGTTTCTCCCCTGAGTGTATGGACATGTGGGACGTCAGAGTTCCCTTTTGTGTAAATCTTTTGCCACATTCAGAACAGCTAAATGGTTTCTCCCCTGAGTGTATGGACATGTGGGACGTCAGATGTCCCTTTCGTACAAATCTTTTACCACATTCAGAACAGCTGAATGGTCTCTCCCCTGAGTGTTTGGCCATGTGGTATTTCAGATTTCCCTTTCGTACAAATCTTTCACCACATTCAGAGCAGCTGAATGGTCTCTCCCCTGAGTGTATGGCCATGTGGTACGTCAGATCTCCCTTTCGTACAAATCTTCTACCACATTCAGAACAGCTAAATGGTCTCTCACCTGAGTGTATGGCCATGTGGTACGTCAGATTTCCCTTTCGTATAAATCTTT
Organism: Diplodus sargus; assembly: GCA_903131615.1. Classification (NCBI taxonomy): domain Eukaryota; kingdom Metazoa; phylum Chordata; class Actinopteri; order Spariformes; family Sparidae; genus Diplodus; species Diplodus sargus. Next base: position 71,916 of record CAEMYA010000405.1, on the reverse strand, counting down.
CACCACATTCAGAGCACCTGAATGGTCTCTCCCCTGAGTGTATGGCCATGTGTCGTTTCAGATTTCCCTTTTGTGTAAATCTTTTACCACATTCAGAGCAGCTAAATGGTTTCTCCCCTGAGTGTATGGCCATGTGGTACGTCAGATCTCCCTTTTGTGTAAATCTTTTACCACATTCAGAGCAGCTAAATGGTTTCTCCCCTGAGTGTTTGGCCATGTGGTATGTCAGATTTCCCTTTCGTATAAATCTTTCACCACATTCAGAGCAGCAAAATGGTTTCTCTCCTGAGTGTTTGGCCATGTGGTACATCAGATTTCTCTTTCGTATAAATCTTTCACCACATTCAGAGCAGCAAAATGGTCTCTCCCCTGAGTGTATGGCCATGTGGTACGTCAGATCTCCCTTTCGTATAAATCTTTCACCACATTCAGAGCAGCTGAATGGTCTCTCCCCTGAGTGTATGGCCATGTGCAATTTCAGATTTCCCTTTTGTGTAAATCTTTCACCACATTCAGAGCAGCTAAATGGATTCTCCCCTGAGTGTATGACCATGTGTCGTGTCAGATTTTGCTTTAATTTGAATCTTTCACCACATTCAGAGCAGCTAAAAGGTCTCTCCCCTGTGTGTATGGCCATGTGTCGTGTCAGAGTTCCCTTTCGTTTGAATCTTTTACCACATTCAGAACAAGGAAATGGTTTCTCTCTAATGTGGATCCTCGTGTGAATCATCAGCTTTGACTTTTGAACACATCTTTTACCACAGTCTTCCTTGTCAGAACTAGATCCTACACTGACTGAGACTTCATTATTTATCTGAGAGTTTAAATCTGACTGAGGCTTTCTTGTCTCCTCCCAGTCAACATCACTGACTTCAGTCTCAGGTTCAGAAGAGTCCTCAGTCTTGTCTTTGGTCTCAGGATGTAAATGTTGATCTGAATCTGGTCCTCCACAGTCCTCTCCACCAGCTTCTGTCTCCATCTGTTCAGACTGTCTTTGATGAAGCTGTGAGGACAGAGGTTTCTCTTCGCCATCATCATCATCATCACTCTTTACAGGAGTGCAGGTGAACTTGGTGAGGTCAGCCTCCTCCTGATTGGCACAGGGCTCCTCAAGTTCCTCTTTAATGTGTGGGGGTTCTGGTTCCTCCTGGTCCAGACTGGAGCTGCACTCCTGCTGCTCAGGGGGAACCTCATCTTTGCTCACTGATCGCTGGACGTCTGCAGGACAAAGGAAACAAACAGATAGATGTTATGGGAAAAACAACAGGAGCCAGGCTGGATCACTTTGGGATCATTATAGATCCACAGATTCTTCTGTTTTGTAGCTGCTGACTGATTCCAACTGGACATTTATCATCGAGCCCATAGTTTGTCTGAATGATGACAGGAAACTCTTGGCTGTTGTACTATCATGCTCTCTTTGCAGCGTTGGTGCTGGACTAAATGAAGAAGTAGCCTTGTAACTGATATGTAACAAGTTCCTGAGGACTCATTTATTAATAAAAAGTCTGAATAATTTTATTCAGTCTGTGGAAGTATTGAACAAGAAGGAGCTGTTTGCTAAAGAGCTGCAGGCAACAGGCTGCACACCTCCAACTACTCAGTGAAGAAACCAACTCCTTCTCACTGATTACTGGTATCAGGTTCTTTGTTTTCACTGAGTTTAAAGCTGACGTATTGCCAAAGAGGCACTTAAGCTCTTCAGTCTGACAACAAGTTGTCCTCCATTCTCTCATCAGTCAGCTGTCATTACTCTCATCATGTTACGAGTAAAATGTGACTCCTGCTACTCTGTGCTGCTACTCTGCTGCTGGCGCTGCTGCTACACAGATGCCTGCAGCAATTCATAACTGATGCTTCCATCAGCAGACTAACTTTATATATTTTCTTTCCTATTATCTCACATTATTAAAAGAGTTGCATATATCCTGTTATATCCTGATGGTCAGAAGCGTTAGTCCCTTTTATGAGGCGCTAATACATGGGGAGCAAAGCCAGGGTACGAGAGAGAACACATTAACCTTTCACCCATCCCCGTCACACATTGAGAGGCCTCGAAGGCCAGATGAATTATATCACCTCCCAAATCCCTTGTGAGTAAGCAACAGTCAAGGCGCCATAAACAAAGGCAGATGAGGCCAGGGACATATTGCTTTTTTCAACAGGGTGACGTCTCCAGGAATCAGGATTCATGTGCCAAGAAACTGGGATAAGTTTGTGCACCACCGATGGGAGGGCTAAAGTCTAAACCACGGGCATCCCCAGCTTTTTACTTGATTGTCCAATAATAGTATTCATCTCATCTATATGGTTGACCAATGACAATTCAACATAACAGCAATATATAATGCATTGCACGGTGAAATCTTTTTCTGGGCGATTGGTTGTAGCTAACAGCGTTGCTGCTTAGGGATCTGCTGCCTGAGATTTTTCAAACAGAGAAAGTCCTTGATCAAGCCTTTTCTTAATGATCCAATTCTTATTCTTACGTACGTCGTAGTCTGTCTTCTCTTAAATCTCAAACAAACGAACACGCCTGACGGAC
>CAEMYA010000405.1:27383-69076 GCA_903131615.1 Diplodus sargus | reverse complement strand
CGACCTGTTCTGTGTAACTGGACCTGAGGCTGGAGAACAGCGTCCAGTAGTTTCCGTTGTCGCTCGTTCTCCTCTTGTGAACGACTCAGTTCCTCCTCGTACTCTGCGATCCTTCCTTCAAACAGCTCAAATATCTCTGCAGCAGCCGCAGTCAGCCGCTGCTTCACCAACAAGCTCAGCATTTGGACTTTAGACATTTTCACACAGTCACACGAACTTTGTCTCCACACGAACTCCGCCACAAACACCGTCTGCTCTCCATCACACACTCTGTTCACAGCTAGCATGCTAAGCTAACGTGTGTAGAAACAAGGTGTTGGCATGACGACGGGACTCGTTGTCAACATAAACAAACACACTCGACGTCATTTCGCTAGCGACAGTAACTTTAATTACTTCCGGTCGCTTGTCAAAATAAAACCTGAATTTAACTCACAAGTCAAGCTGACCGCAAATCATTACATAATAATGAGACGATATTAAACTGTGTTTGGCTCCTTTGAATGTGTCGTCACCTTCTGTGTCGAGTAAATAAGATATTAACCTCCTCATTATATTTTCTATTTTAATCTATATAGAAATAACATTATGTTGTCCTGTCACTGTCTCAGAGACAGTTTCATTGATCTGTTTATTGTGTATGATTCTGTTCTAAGTGCATCATCATTAAAGTTCATGAAGTGTGTAAGAAATGTGTCTAAAATATACTTAAACATATCTGTACAAGAATATAGACAGCTGGGTGGCGAAGATAAGCAAAGTCACTAAAGTGGGATTGGGTAAGTCAGGCTTATTATTCATCATTTTCGTCTAACAGTAGAGGAGTCGCTGTCTTGATACATAGGAACGCCCCGTATGTACTTAATATATGTAAAAAAGACCCTGAGGGTAGATATGTCCTGGTCCACGGCACTATCCATGGTACACGTGTCACTATGATGAACATATATACCCCCAATTCACCGGCCTCCTCATTTCAGACAAGGGTAGCAGCGGAACTGGAGGAATACAAATGGTCTTTTACAGTGCTGGGCAGGGATTTCAACTGCTGTTTGGATAATAAATTAGACGGGTCTCCAGTAAATACACAGAAAATTGAGTACGGGTGTCTCACTAGTTTAAATGTTAGAGGACCCTTAACCCATCAGTCAAAGATTTTACGTTTTATCCTAATCCACACATATGAGTCCATCCATATGAGCGACCATGCTCCCGTCTTTCTGGAAATTATAAATGAAGCCACACCTGGAACACAGAGGTGGCGATTCCCATCATATCTACTTAGTGATAATGACTTTAAAAAAGGATGGAAACAGAAATAAATTCATTTTTTGAGATGAATGATAACAGCGATACAAACCCTGAATTTCTTTGGGAATCTGCAAAAGCTTTTCTCAGAGGATTCACAATGTCATATAAGTCGCATCCAAAAAACCCACTGCTGCTTAGGCAAAACGAACTGGAACGAGACTTAAAGACGGCAGAGTCAGATCATAAATCTAGGCCTACTAAAGCAAACCTTATTAAAATACAAACGATTAGAGTAGCGTTGAGTTCCATTTTGGATGAGAAAGCGTCAAGGTCATTATTTTACCAGAGACAACGACCGTATGAGTATGGAAACAAACCTAGCAAATACCTGGCACGCCTACTAAACCAAAAGCAGAGTAACAACACTATAGCGGGGATTAGAGACTCAGAAGGGAAAAAGCATTTTGACAAGAAAACCATTAGCTCTGTCTTTGTATCATTCTATAAGTCATTATATAAATCAGACAACAATGGCACCAAAGAGGAACTCGACAATTTTTTCTCCGAAATGAAATTGCCAACATTAACTGAAGAACATCAGAAATTTCTGGGGAATTCCATCCAGGAGAAGGAAATATTAGAGGCAATGGCTGGAATGTGCAGTGGGAAATCCCCGGGCCCAGACGGATTCCCGGTGGAACGGTTCAAAGCCTTTAAAAATAAAATCACTCCTTACCTGGCCAGGACCTACGACCACAGTTTCAACATCACGCACCATCTAACAGAAACAATGTCAGCCAACATCTGTCTGATCCTGAAAAAGAACAAGGACCCTGAAGACCCAGCATCTTATAGGCCCGTATCACTCATTAATGTAGATGCAAAGATACCAGCTAAAGTCTTGACTTTGAGACTTGATGAATCACTGATATCAATATTAGTTAAAACTGATCAAACAGGCTTATTTAAAGGGAGGAGCTCCTGAATATAATACAGTTAGCCAGTGATAATGGTGTGCAGGGCCTGGTGGTATCTTTGGACTCTTTAAAAGCTTTTGACAGGGTCGAATGGCCTTTTCTTTTTTATACTATGGAGAAATCCAAAATGGGGACAGACTTTATTGATTGGGTGAAATTGCTGTATCAATTCCCAAAAGTGGCTGTTATTACTAATTCTTATTGCTCAGATTCTTTCCCATTGCAGCGTGGTACCCGCCAGGGATGCCCACTGAGCCCTCTCCTGTTCGCACTAGCTATTGAGCCTTTAGCAGAACTCATAAGAACTACCTCATTGATTAAGAGCTTTAATGTTAAAGGCACAATACATAACATTTGGCTTTATGCGGACGATGTCCTTCTGTACTCAGAGGACACAGACAGCACAATTCTATGTCTGATCAATTATCAACAAAAATGTGGACACAGATCAGGTTTTAAGGTGAACTTATCTCATCGGTGCACTGACAGGCTCAGCTCCACCCAATGGCTTTCCTTTTCACTAGTCAACCAAGGAAATAACATACCTTGGAATGAGGATTGGCCCTCTCTTAAGAAACTGGTTAAACTTAATCTTCAACCTATCATAACACGCATTAAGGAGGATTTATATAGATGGGGAAACCTACCTGTTTCCTGGTTAGGTAGGATACGCGTGCTCAAAATGAGTATGTTGCCCAGGCTGCTGTATCCTCTACAGATGTTGCCAAACTCAATCCCCAGTAGCTTTTTCATAGATTTGGACAGGATTTTTACAAGATTTATTTGGCAGGGCAAAAAGGTCAGAATGAAGATAACTAAGTTACAGAGAAGCAAAGACCAAGGGGGCCATGGAGTTCCAAACATTCGACGATATTATTGGGCAGCACAAATGCGGTACATACATGAATGGGTGAACCCAGACGCTACAAATACATGGATTGATATGGAGTCTAGAAACTGTGGTATACTGTCACTTAGGGCTGCAACGATAACTTGACGTAATCGTTTACGTTGACAATAAAAATTTGTCGACACAAAATTTGTGCGTCGACGCGTCATATTTATTATTATTGTTATTTATCATCATTTTAAAAAAAAATAAAGATTTGAGCCCGAGCAAATCGCTTTAGCACCGTTATTAGAATGCGCACCACAGTGTGGCATAAAAGAAAAAGACGGTTCCACAGAAGAAGAATATGAATGATGGCGAAACATGTTGAGGAGAGCAGGAAAGCGAAACCAAACACGTCCAAAGTGGACGCGGGCGGTAACCTCCCATCTTCAATATATGACATTAAATTTACGTGACTCTGTAGTAGAGCTCAGAACGAGCCCAAAAACATCAAACCCAACCCGACCCCGTGCACGCTGAGTCCTGGCCCGGCCTCAGTAACGAGTAATCAGATTTAAGTTACTTATTCAAGTCACTGTGTGTTACTATTATTTTTGTCATTTTCCTCGGTAGAAAAATATATTTTTGCTGTCTTCTTGCGTCTCGAGGAGTGACGTCACAGCAACAATGGAGGGAGGAGAGAGATTTGCGTTTTGTAGCTGGAAATACAGTCATTATTTTGAGGTGTTAAAAAAAATAGACAACAAACCTACAAGCAAATCAAACTGAAATGGATTTGCATTTTTTTAGACATATTCATCAATTAGTGTGCAACCAAAAAGTGATTTATTAAAGTTCATAGTTATTAAAAATGCAACAGATCTCAAATGACAACAAGTGTGGTTGTGCTGCCACATGTGTCATCAGACAAGAGGCCAGCTGGAGCTCTTTAATACATTCATTGGCTAATAATGTGTACAGACGTGAAGGGTGGCCAGTAAAATGATTCTAAAAAAATAAGTCAAATTTGCAAATAAGAGGTTTCTGTCTGACAGCAACGATAATAGCAATAATTCATGTGTAGGATATTAAGTCAGTACAAAACAGTAATGATATAAATTAATTAAAATAATGTTTCATCGTTTAATTTGCTCTGAGAATATGAAGGTAAATCTTAAGTAAAAGCAGATGCTGCCAAAATAATCGTGACTAATCGACTAATTGATAGATTAGTCGACAACCAAAATAATCGTTAGTTGCAGCCCTACAGTCACTGAAAGATTGCCCCTTTGTAAACCATGAGAAAGTGAAACTGGAGGTTCAAAATAACTTCCTTGTTCTGAACACATTGAATACATGGAATAAGATTTACGTTGGTTTTAAACTTAAAAAGCATTTCTAACTCCTGGCCCCGATATGGAGGAATCCAGATTTTCCCCCCTTATGCCAAGATATAGTGTTTCGACTTTGGCAGGAGAGCGGTCTAGACCGGCTTGCATAACTTTATGAAGGAGGAATAATGGATTCATTTGAGGGCTTGAAGAGTAAATATTCTCTGCAACAGTCTCATTTTTTTCGGTATTTGCAATTAAGGCATTATCTATCAAAAAACGTACATGCTGTAAACACGTCTTTCCTCAATCAAACCAAGCCAAAGAGATTTATTTCTTACATTTACGAAACCTTTGGCTTGCATCTGAACTACTCTACTGACCATATTCGAAGGCAGTGGCAGACTGACTTGGAATGTGAAATAACAGACAATGTATGGGCATCGGTCATAGAAAACACACATACGATTCTGTGCTGTAATATTAATAGACAATTTAAAATATTACACAGGCTTCTTTGTACACCATGGTTGAGGGGCCGACTGGGTCTAAATTCTTCTACATGTATTAAATGCAATTCTGAAACAGGTACATATGTGCATATGTTCTGGACATGTGCAAAGATACAAGTTCTCTGGAGAGAAGTGAGGGACGAAGTGGCTTCCCTGATCAGGTATGACTGGCAGCTGTCACCTCTTCAGTGTGTTTTGGCAGCTCGGGTGGACAGTGCACGAAGCAACTCTAGTGCTAAACTGATTGGAATACTCTTGTATGCAGCGAGAAAGACCATTCTCAAGCTCTGGATTTCTAAGGACACCCCTTCACTGGACGATTGGTGTAAGGAGGCACTGAGAATACTCCCTCTGGAAAGACTGACCTACACCATTCATGACAATGTGGACAGATTTATTAAGATGTTCTTGTTGTTAAGGTAGTTCAGTTGGAAAAGATAAAAAGTGAAAGTGGGTTCTGTGTATGGTGAACTAAAATGTGAATATGTGTTGACAGAACTCAATAAAAAGATTTTTAAAAAAAATAATAAACAAAAACATAATACAGTGATGTCCCTTCAGTCTGAACTGGTCTTAATAATATTTAGAGTCCTCTTAGTCTGAGACCGAGACGAGACTGAGTGAAAACGTAATCGAGTCTGAGAAAGGACATTCACAAAGTTAAAGACTGATGTTGAGTCCTGTAAGACAACCACCAAGTGAATGTTTTGTCAACAACACTTCAGCTCATTTCTCAACCGACGTGTCATTTGTTGTTTCAAGTCAAAATCTTTCACCACATTCAGAGCAGCTGATCGTTTGTCTCCCGTGTGACAAGTCATGTGTCTTTTCAGACATGCCTTCAGTTTGAATCTTTTACCACATTCAGAGCAGTTAAACGGTCTCTCCCCTGAGTGTACGACCATGTGTTGTGTCAGACGTCCCTTCATATGGAATCTTTTATTACATTTAGAGCAGCTAAACGGTTTCTCCCCTGAGTGTGTACCCATGTGGCACTTCAGAGTTCCCTTTTGAGTAAATGTTTTACCACATTCAGAGCAGCTAAACGGTCTCTTCCCTGAGTGTATGGCCATATGCTCTGTCAGATTCCACTTTCGTATAAATCTTTTACCACATTCAGAGCAGCGAAATGGTCTCTCCCTTGAGTGTACGACCATGTGTCGTGTCAGATTAGACTTTAGTTTGAATCTTTTACCACACTCAGAGCAGCTAAACGGTTTCTCCCTTGAGTGTACGAGCATGTGTTGTGTCAGACGTTTCTTTACTTTGAATCTTCTGCCACAATCAGAACAAGGAAACGGTTTCTCTTTAACGTGGACCTCTTCACCACCATCATCATCATCATCATCATCACTCTTTACAGGAGTGAAGGTGAACTTGGGGAGGTCAGCCTCCACCTGATTTGTCCAGAGCTCCTCCTGTTCCTCTTTAATGTGTGGGGGTTCTGGTTCCTCCTGGTCCAGACTGGAGCTGCACTCCTGCTGCTCAGGCGGAACCTCATCTTTGCTCACCGACAGCTGGACGTCTGCAGGACAAAGGAGACAAACAGACAGATGTTATGGGAAAAACAACAGGAGCCAGGCTGGATCACTTTGGGGTCATTATTGATCCACAAATTCTTCTGTTTTGTAGCTGCTGACTGTTGCCAGCTGGACATTTATCATCATAGTTTGTCTGAATGATGACAGGAAACTCTTGGCTGTTGTTCGATCACTGTGCTCTCTGCAGCGTTGGTGCTGGACTAAATAAAGAAGCAGCCTTGTCACTGATAAGTAACAAGTTCCTGTCCTGAGGACTCATTTATTTATAAAAACTCTGATGGTAGTTTTATTCAGTCTCCCTTCACTCACTAAAGACTTTAACACCAGTGCAATAAACCCCGAACACAGAACTCAGATGCAATAAACACTGTGAGGGTTTAAACCTAACTAAGGTTCTCTGTGTGCTCCCAGTCCCAACTGTCATCAGTCTCAGGTTCAGAGGAGTGTGATGTCTTGTCATCATCAACTGGTTATAAATCACTACCTGTATTTAAGTTCCGGGCTGGTTCTGGTCCTCCACAGTCCTCTCCATCATATTTGGTTTTCAAACGCTCTCTGTCTCTCTCAGTTTGTCTCTGATGAAGCTGTGAGGACTGAGGTTCCTCTTCATCATCTTCTTCACTTTTCACAATGACAGGAGTGGATGTGAACTTTATATCAGCCTCCTGCAGCCCTGGAAGCTGCTCTCCCTCCTGAAGGGTCCAGAGTTCCTCCTGTTCCTCTTTAATGTGTGGCAGCTCTGGTGGGTCCTCCTGGTCCAGACTGGAGCTCCTCTCCTGCTGCTCAGGAGGATCCTCTTCTTTATTCAGCAGCTGCTGGACGTCTGTGGAGAAAAGTACAATGTACATTTATTCAACTACTAATCTAAAATAGCTTAAATAGCTTCTTCAATAAAAATAGTAGTGAACTGAAATTCAAGGCACTAATAAAAAAAAAACAACTAATGGCCAAAAGTCTCAGGTGTAATGGGTCGATGGGTCTGACCTGCATTCACCACCAACAGTTACATGAAGACCTTTAGGTGGTTTAGTGAGACAGAGCGTGTCAGCTGGTCTCAGTGCAATAAGAAGTAAACAGAACCGACCTGTTCTGTGTAACTGGACCCGAGGCTGGAAAACAGCGTCCAGTAGTTTCCGTTGTCGACTCAGTTCCTCCTCGTACTCTGCTATCGTTCTTTCAAACAGCTCAAATATCTCTTCAGCAGCCGCAGTTAGTCGCTGCTTCACAACAACTCTCAGCGTTTGGACCTTAGACATTTTTATAAAGTCACACAAACTTTGTCTGCTCTCAAACACACACTCGCTCCGTTTACCGCTAAGCTAAGCTAAGCTAACGAGTGTGAAAACACAGCGTGGGTGTAAACATCACGAATCACTTCCGGGTGTCACTTCCGCTCACCCGTCAAAATAAAACCTCAATTTTTACTCACAAGTCAAGCAGACCACATAATACTGCATAACAATGAGACAACTAAATTATAAATGAATTAAATTATTTTAACTCTCCGAAGATTACAAGAAAGATAAATGAGGGCATTCCTCATTATGATTCACATTTTGGACATTTGGCATTTAGCTCCCCCAGCTGCTCCTCTGAGCAACCACCTCTCACCTCATGCAATCATTTACCTGCTGCAGGAAGCCTGCTCCTCCCTGGATAGACCCAACACCTCAGTCCCTGTCATGTTCTTCGACTTCTCCAGCGCCTTCAACACCATCCAGTCCAAACTGCTGAAGGCCAAACTGGAGAACATGCAGGTGGATTCTCCCCTCGTCACACGGGTCGATGACTATCTGACGAGCAGACTGCAGTATGTGAGATTGCAGAGCTGTGTGTGTGATCGGCAACATCTGCACCCCCCGGGGAACTGTGCTGTCTCCCTTCCTCTTCACCACCTACACTGCAGATTTTAAGTAGCACAGTGAGTCGTGTCATCTGCAGAAATTCTCTGATGACACTGTGGGGCGTGTAGAGGGCGGGAGGGAGAATGAGTTCAGGGACCTGGTCGGCTATTTTGTGAAGTGGTGTGGAGAGAATCACCTGCAGCTGAATGTGGCAAAGACAAAAATCTGCATTGGTGGTACAGACGTCAACATGGTGGATACATACAAATACCTGGGTGTGGTGCTGGACAACAAACTGGAGCGGACCAAAAACATGGAGGCAGTCTACAAGAAGGGCCTGAGCCGGCTTTACTTCCTGAGGAGTCTCAGGTCCTTCAATGTCTGCAACCAGATGCTCCAGATGTTCTATGAGTCTGTTGTTGCGAGCACCATCTTCTTCGCTGTGGTGTCCTGGGGTGTGGGCATAAGGGCGAAGGACGCAAACAGACTAAATAAACTTATAAAGAGTCTGTTGTTGGCTCTGAGCTTGTCACCCTGGAGGAGGTGGTGGAGGACAGGATGCTGGTGAAACTGCTGGTCATCATGGACAAAGTCTCTCAGCCCTCCACAAAAGTCTGAACAAGCTTAAGAGCAGCTTCAGCAGCAGACTCATTCAACCTGCTGCCTTAAAGAACGGCACAGGAAATCATTCCTACCTAAACACTTCACAGCAACGGCCACGCAATACACACACACAATTTAAATTACTTATTATTTAAATGTTATCACTGTAAATTTAAAACTGCACCTTATCTCTCTTTATGTTGCACCTTAAAAATCCACTAAGTTCCACTTTGCCTGGTAATTGTTCTTGCTCTTGGAACTGCTCAGCATCTTATTGTATGTATTGTATAGTTTTGCATATTGTCTATTGTACTGTTTTTAATATCAGTATTTGCTCTTACCTCTTGATTGAATTTTGATTTATTTGTACCGCCGCTACGATGACCTAATTTCCCCTCGAGGATTAACAAAGTTATCTTTCTATCTGATGTCTCTTCTCTTTGAGTTGTCACCTTCTGTGCCAAGTAAACAAGATATTAAACTACTCGTTATATAATCTACATTTATTCTTATAGAAATAACCCTATTTTATTGTATTCAGTAGGTTAAATGGTTTTTACTCTGTCTTGTCTTATTTGTGTCTATCGTCTCTGAGACACAGTACGTTTTTTATGTTCTCAAACATTTCAAGAAAAATACAGAATGAAAACAAGAATTAGCAGTCAGAGTTAAAACTGTAAATGTCCAGCAGAGGGCGAACATGACACATGTAAAGATCTTCAGACACCCTGCAGGTTGATGTTCAGACGTACGGAAGCTGTGAAACACTTTTATTTAATTTATTTAATAACAAATTTGAGGTACTTCAATTTAATACACAGCAACTGAGATATAAACTGAAAACTAGACATTTCAGTTAAGTAGAAGATTACAGCAGAGGACTGATGACTGATCAAAGACTGATCAATCAAACAAAAATGAATGATTTGAAGCTTTTAAACCTCCAAACAACGAAACACTTTGTGTCCAAACGGATGAAGATGACAGAAACACCAAGTGACGGTCCAACACACGGAGACTGAGCAGAGACAGCGTCACTGTCAACAGAAAGAATTGATCTTTACTGTCATTGTACAACGAAATTGCAAAGCAAACCCGTAATAAGTGCAACTTATAGATAAAAAAACCAAAAAAGAACATAAGAACATGCAAATTATAGATACATTTAAAAAACACAAGAACAACACAGACTGACGGAACAAAGTTTCCCAACCTTTGACTCCCGTCCTTCAGGGTTTTGCTCAAACGTAACAATAAATACATATATTACCTTAAACACAATCTTTTATCATCTTATGAGGGAAGAACTACATTAAAGTTCCTCATGAGTATTTCCAGAGGGATTCCAGTGGAGGGGCCCGACTCCTAGCATGAAAACGGCTGGACTAAAGTAGATCCAACACTGATTCATCAGTATCATTTAACTATGTTGTTTCTACAAACAACAAGGACAGAACTCCACGTTTCACATGTGGCTTCATCAGATTCGCTCTGTGTTTCACTGCCAACAGCTGTTTCTTTAAAGGAGCAATATGTAAGAATTTATGTTAAAACGGCCGCCACATTTCAACTCAGGTGAAAACACACATTTGACTTAAATCCAAGAGATTCAAAAGAATAAAACTCTGGCTGATTCATCTACAGCAGTACAGAGAACAACTAGATACAGGATGCATCCAACAACAGTACAAACTACATACATGTACTCATAAGATACACATCTTGTGTATATGTGAGGAAACTCTACTATGAGCAACAAACTCAGAGGAGGTGAAATTAAATGAAACGTTTTTATTCAACTCTCATTTTCCATGTTTTACCATCCGGCTAACACAGTCAGGTTCTCTAAGTGACTCTTGTCTCATAGAAACCATCATAAGTACAGAAGGAATTAAACAAATACAAAATACAGTGACGTCCCTTCAGTCTTAATAATATTCAGAGTCCTCTTAGTCTGAGACCGAGACGAGAGTAAAAACGTAATCGAGTCTGAGACAGGACATTCAAAAAGTTCAAGGCTGATGTAAAGTGAATGTTTTGTCAAGAACACTTCAGCTCATTTCTCGACCAACATGTCATTTGTTGTTTCAAGTCAAAATCTTTTGCCACATAGAGCAGCTAAATGGTTTCTCCTGTGTGATGAGTCATGTGTCTTTTCAGATTTGTCTTCTGTATAAATCTTTGACCACATTCAGAGCAGCTAAACGGTCTCTCCCCTGAGTGTACGACCATGTGGTCAATCATATCTGGCTTTCGTTTTAATCTTTTACCACATTCAGAGCAGCTAAATGGATTCTCCCCTGAGTGTATGACCATGTGTCGTGTCAGATTTTGCTTTAATTTGAATCTTTCACCACATTCAGAGCAGCTTAACGGTCTCTCCCCTGTGTGTATGGCCATGTGTCGTGTCAGAGTTCCCTTTCGTTTGAATCTTTTACCACATTCAGAACAAGGAAATGGTTTCTCTCTAATGTGGATCCTCGTGTGAATCATCAGCTTTGACTTTTGAACACATCTTTTACCACAGTCTTCCTTGTCAGAACTAGATCCTACACTGACTGAGACTTCATTATTTATCTGAGAGTTTAAATCTGACTGAGGCTTTCTTGTCTCCTCCCAGTCAACATCACTGACTTCAGTCTCAGGTTCAGAAGAGTCCTCAGTCTTGTCTTTGGTCTCAGGATGTAAATGTTGATCTGAATCTGGTCCTCCACAGTCCTCTCCACCAGCTTCTGTCTCCATCTGTTCAGATTGTTTTTGATGACGCTGTGAGGACAGAGGTTTCTCCTTATCATCATCAACATCATCACTCTTTACAGGGACAAGAGTGCAGGTGAACTTGGTGAGGTCAGCCTCCTCCTGATTGTTCCAGAGCTCCTCCTGTTCCTCTTTAATATGTGGTTCTGGTTCCTCCTGGTCCAGACTGGAGCTGCACTCCTGCTGCTCAGGGGGAACCTCATCTTTGCTCACTGATCGCTGGACATCTGCAGGACAAAAGAGACAAACAGACAGATGTTAAGGAAAAACAACAGGAGCCAGGCTGGATCACTTTGGGATCATTATAGATCCACAGATTCTTCTGTTTTGTAGCTGGTGACTGATTCCAACTGGACATTTATCATCAAGCCCATACTATCTATTTTCACACTCGTCCATTTTGTATTTATTTGTCCAACTAGAGCTGCTATCTGTGTTTTGTTATATTTTCTGAAACAATGATAATAAAAAATCTATTCTATTCTAAAGTGTTGTTACCTGTTGAAAAGACTGCAAACACAGTTTGAAAAGAGCATGAAATCAGTCACATGGCATCAATAATCTGACGTCAGGTCAGTCTGGGGAATGTTCACACCGTCATACAGCCGTCAGTGAAACATGCAATATTCCCCGTTTGCCGCTCATAGTCTTCATTCACATTATTTATCAGAAGTCTGTTTTTCTCCAACAGCTTCCTCGTCATGTGACCCACTGACTCCAAATCAAATGCTATAATGTTTTCCTCCTCTGGTTGATTGAGACACACATCTGTTTATTGGATTTTAGTGCTCCTCACATTTTATATCAAACATTCTTTAAATGAAAATCAATATTGTCATGTGACCCTGTTGCACAGTGTGGTACTGAAGGCCAGAGTGTTACGTCACCCCCAACACTGTGAATGGCAGTTAACTTGTGACGTCAGGATTTACTTTTAAAAGTCACGTTGCTCAACATCATGTTGTTTCTGCGGTTATGGTTGAAAGTAAACAATAAACGGCTAACTCGAAACGTTTTCACGCGGGAGCTCCATCTTTTGAAACATTCTGGAGGCAAACTGTCAAACTGAACCGAGTGTGAAGCAGAAGTGAGCAGAACCGACCTGTTCTGTGTAACTGGACCTGAGGCTGGAGAACAGCGTCCAGTAGTTTCCGTTGTCGCTCGTTCTCCTCTTGTGAACGACACAGTTCCTCCTCGTACTCTGCGATCCTTCCTTCAAACAGCCCAGATAACTCTGCAGCAGCCGCAGTCAGCCGCTGCTTCACCAACAAGCTCAGCATTTGGACTTTAGACATTTTCACACAGTCACACGAACTTTGTCTCCACACGAACTCCGTCACAAACACCGTCTGCTCTCCATCACACACCCGCTCTGTTCACAGCTAGCATGCTAAGCTAACGTGTGTAGAAACACAGTGTTGGCATGACGACGGGACTCGTTGCCAACATAAACACAGTCGACGTCATTTCGCTAGCGACAGTAACTTTTATCACTGAATTTAACTCACAAGTCAAGCAGACCGCATATTGTTACATAATGAGACAAAACATCAAACGTTATTTGAATCCTTTCAATGATTATTAAATCATAATAACTCTAAAGATTACAAGAAAGATAAATGTGGACATTCCTCATCATGATTCACATTTTGGTCATTTGATGTCTTTACTTCTCTTTGTGTTGTCACCTTCTGTGCCAAATAAATAAGATATTAATCTACTCATTATATAATCTATAGTTATTCTTATAGAAATAACACTGTTTTATTGTATTTCGTAGTTTGAATGTCTTTCACTCTGGCTTGTCTTATTTGTGTCTCTCCTCTCTGAGACACTGTACATTTTTAATGTTCCTAAACATTTAAGAAAATATAAATAAAAAGTTAACACTGTAAATGTCCAGCAGAGAGCGCACGTGGCACATGTAAAGATCTTCAGACAGCCTGCAGGTTGATGTTCAGACACAATGAAGCTGTGAAACACTTTTATTTAATTTCTTTATGTACACATTTGAGGTACTTCAACTTGAGACACAGAAGCTGATATATAAACTGAAAACTACACAATGTTTCAGTTAAGTAGTAGATTACAGCAGAGGACTGATGTTATCAATCAAACAGAAATGAAAACAAATCATTTTACACTTTTCGTATTTGATCTGTTGTTTTTCTACATGGATAGTAACAAGTCCACAAATCTGATCCATGAGGATTCAACGTATATGATTACACGTCTTTTCTTACATGATGGCACATAACTGTCCTTACCCTCCATTAAACGGTTGCTTCCTCTGTGTTGTTCCTTAGCTGTGGCAGTAGAGACTTGGCTTGGGGACTGGAGGGTGGATGGTTCAAGTCCAGCTACAGACCACAATATGGAAGTGGACTGGTAGCTGAAGAGGTGCCAGTCCACTTCCTAGGTTACTGCCGAGGTGCCCTTAAGCAAGCCCATGTGTGCTCCCTGGGCGCTGACATAGCAGCCCACTGCTCCTAGCTTGTGTGTATGTATGTGTATATGCTTGTACAGCTAGAGATGGGTTAAATGCAGAGGACAAATTTCAGGTGTTACATGTCTGACAAATAAAGATTCTTATTATTATTATTACTGGTTTTGTTTCTTCTTTTGGAAGAAAAACCTCTCCTGCAGTTCAGGTGCAGGAGAGGTTTGGGACACCATAGGGCTGCTTCTGTCTCGTGTCTGCAGACTCACAACTCCCGTCTTCACATATTTGTTTTTGTTGTTTGTGTGAATACTCACTTTGACCACAAGAGGCTGAAGCACTCCACTACCTCATGTTCTAAATGGGATTAAAAGCATTTATATTTTCTTTCAGTGTTTGAATAAAAGCTGCAGGGACACAAACTCTGCTCAGATCATGTGTATTATAATAATTTACAGGACGAAGCCAGGTTTCCTCAACATAGCTCAACAGCTGTCGCACCCCTGCTGGAGCTCCCTGGTGGTTATAATGGCACTTTGAACACATAGTGACATTACAGCTATAAGCTACAATGTAACATGAAAAGGCTCATATGTCAGAATGAGGGCATGTTCCTGTTGATCTGATTCACGGATAAACCACAATATTCCACCCGTGACAGGAGTTTTGCACCATTTATAACATATAACCTGCTGTGACACAATAGATATATCTTGTGTTTAGTGAGCACAGAGGAGGTCGAAACTGCCCTGGAAGAAAACTTAAATGCTTTAAGACTTGTTTAGAACATGAGGTAGTGGTGCACTCCAGCCTCTTGTGGTCAAAATGAGTATTAAAAAAACAAATACTTGAAAAAATTGTCCCTTCAAAAGTTAATCATTTTTACACTCGGCTTCTCACATGAAGGGAAGAATATCTCCCGTGTTTATACATTAATTTTTAGCTCTGCTTCAGACACTTCCTGAAAAATTACATTAATAAGAAATAAAGTAATAAATACAAATTTTCACCAGTTCAAGTCATAAACAGTCGAGAGAAAGGAATTTAGATCAGACTTCGAAAATGGATCACTCGAATAAAAAAATTCTCGCTTGACCTTTAAGGGTTCTGGAGGTTAAACTTTATAAACTTTGAGAAACTGTCTCTGACAAATTCTTCATTATTTCGATATCCCTATAAATTAAGCAAATGTTCTCTATGGTTTTTTCTTTCTTTGTGTAAAAACATTGTCTCTGTTTGTCTCAGTGATGGACGTGTTTATTTGAAACCAGCGCAGGAAAGTGAGATCCAGTCACAGGTGGTGGACTCATGATCAGATCACTCAACAGATGTTAACACCGAGTCTGAATTCCCTCCATGAGGCTGTGAGGGCTCACCATCACATTTGTGTCTTTTGAGCTGATAATGCCAAATGAATCTTTTGTCACAGACAGTGCAGCTGAATCTTTTCTCCCCGGTGTGCGTCACCATGTGTTCTTTCAGACCACCTCCTTGTGTGAAACTTTTCTGACAAACTGGGCAAGTAAATGGTTTTTCTCCCGTGTGAGTCCTCATGTGTCTCGTCAGGTTGTATTTACGGCTGAATCTTTCACCACATTCAGAGCAGCTGAATGTTTTCTCATCAGCTTTACGTCTCAAGTCACCTTTATTCTTCTTCTTAGAGTATGAACCTGTTTGATCCATGTTTTTATTTTTGGTGTCCTTCCAGTCACCACTCTCAGGTTCAGAAAAGTCTCCAGTGTTTTTATTATCACTATCAGGATGTAAATGATTATCTGGATCTGAGTTCCTAGCTGGTTCTGGTCCCAAATAGTCCTCTTCATTATTTTCTGTTTTCACCTGTTCAGTTTGTCTTTGATGAAGCTGTGAGGAATGAGGTTCATCGTCATCATCTTCTTCACTCTTCAAAGTGTCAGGAGTGAATGTGAACTTGATTATATCTGCTTCCTCTCCCCCTTTAAGCTGCTCTACCTCTTGATTCATCGAGACTACATTAAGATGTGAGGACTCATCACCACATGTGTGTCTTTTGAACTGATACAACCAGGTGAATCTTTTGTCACAAATGCTGCAGCTATATGGTTTCTCCCCTGTGTGGGTCATTGAGTGTCTTCGTAAATCTCTCAACCGAAAGAAGCGTTTGTTACATTGAGAACAACTGTGCGGTCTTTCTCCTGAATGGCCTTTCAAATGGAACTGCAGATGTTCCTTCTGACCGAAGCTTTTACCACAAACTGAGCAAATGAATGGTTTCTCTCCTGTGTGAGTTCTCATGTGCGACTTTAAATATTTACTCTGCGTGAAACTTTTATTACAGACTGAACAGCTGAAAGGTTTTTCTCCTGTGTGGGTTCTCATGTGTAGGACCAGATGTTCCTTTCGGTTGTAGCTTTTACCACATTCAGAGCAGCTTACTGATTTCCTTATTCTAAACGATTTGTCCATCGTGTGAATTTTCATGTGTCTCATAACAGATCCTCTGTATCTGAAACTTTTCTCACACACTGAACAGCTGTAAGGTTTCTCACCAGTATGGCATGTCATGTGACGAATTAAGTTTGTTTTCCGGGAAAGTCCCGCACCACAAACTGAGCACTTGAATGGTTTCGCGCCACATTCAGAGCAGCCAATTGGTTTCTCTTCAATATTACATTTGACATTATTTACTAGGACATTTTCTTTGTGAGAGTTTGAACACATGTGGGGCTTTCTGATTTCTTTCCGATCACCGATGTGATAGGTCTCGGGTTCAGAAGGGTCTTCAGTCTCGCCAACAGTATCAGGTCGTAAATATCTATCTCGATCTGCTTTACTGGCTGGTTCTGGTGATCCACAGTCCTCTCCATCTGCTTCTTTTTTCATAAGTTCAGTTTGTCTTTCACAAAGCTGTGATGACTGAAGTTTCTCTTTTTCTTCTTGGCTCTTCTCAGGGACAGGAGTGAATATTCCTTCAAGCTGCTCTCCCTCCTGAATGGTCGAGAGGTCATGAAGCTGCGAAGACTCGTCACACTTGTGTCTTTTCAGTTGAGTCGGCCAAGTGAATCTTTCGTTACAGATGTTGCAGCTGAATGGTTTCTCCCCCGTGTGGGTCCTGATGTGTAACCTCAAATGTGCAGAGAGTGAAAAACATTTTTTACAGAGTGGACATCTGTATGGTTTCTCTCCTGTGTGAGTTTTCAAGTGCGTGTCCAGACCGGCCTTCCGGGTAAACTTTTTACTACAAACTGAGCAGCTGAATGGTTTCTCTCCTGTGTGACTTTTCATATTTGGCTTTGATTTCTGGTTATATCCTTTAACACATTCAGAGCAGCTAGATGGTTCTGCTTCACTTACAGGGACTTTGTTCATTTTCAGAGAGTTAAAACCAGTTTGAAGTTCTTTGGTGTCCTTCCAATCATCATCGCTGTCATCACTGCCAGCTTCAGAGGAATCTTCAGTTTTGTCATCACTATCAGGATGTGATGGTTTATCTGAACCCCAGTTCCTGCCTGGTTCTGGTCCTCCACAGTCCTCTCCATCAGCTTCTAGTTCCACCTGTTCAGTTTGTCTTTGATGAAGCTGTGAGGACTGAGGTTCCTCTTCATCATCATCTTCACTCTTCACAGTGTCAGGAGTGAAAGTGAACTTGATGATATCAGCCTCCTCCAGCCCTTGAAGCTGCTCTCCCTCTTGATTGGTCCAGAGGTCATGAGGCTGTGAGGACTCACCACCACATTTGTGTCTTTTGAGCTGAAACTGCCATGTAAATCTTTTGTCACAAATGCTGCAGCTGAATCTTTTCTCCCCGGTGTGTTTGGCCATGTGTTCTTTCAGACCTCCTCCTTGTGTGAAACTTTTCCTACAAACTGGGCAAGTAAACGGTTTTTCTCCCGTGTGAGTCCTCTTGTGTCTCATAAGATTGTATTTACGGCCAAATCTTTCGCCACATTCGGAGCAGCTGAATGTTTTCTCATCGGTTTTACAGCTCAAATCACCTTTCGTCTTCTTCTTCTTCTTAGAATTTGAACCTGTTTGAGGTTCACTCTTGTCCTTCCAGTCATCACTGTCATCAGTCTCAGGTTCAGAGAAGTCGTCAGTTTTGTTATTATCAGTATCATGTTGAAAATGTCTATCTGGATCTGAGTCCCAGGCTGGTTCTGGTCCTCTACAGTCCTCTCCACCAGCTTCTGTTTTCATCTGTTCAGTCTGAACTTGATGAAGCTGTGAGGACTGAGGTTTCTCTTCATCATCTTCTTCACTCTTCACTGTGAATGTGTACTCTGTGATATCAGCCTCCTCCAGCCCACGGAGCTGCTCTCCTTCCTGACTGGACCACAGCTCCTCCTGCTCCTCTTTAATGTGTGGGGGCTCTGGTTCCTCCTGGTCCATAGTGATGCTCTGGAGGAACCTTTTCTTTACGCACCAACAGCTACTGGACGTCTGCAGGAAGCACTGAAATACAGACACATTGAGGAAGGCTGTGATTTCATGTTAACTAGCAGTGTAACAGCATAAAGGCTCAGGTTTATACATGCACTGCTCTGAAAGAGCTCAAGCTGCAAAAACTAACAATCATTGTTGTTCACGTAATTGTTTTTATCCAAACCATGATTGTTTGCGACATCTAACCAAGTGACCTCTGAGCTCTCCTCCCGGTTTATTTCTCCAGAAGATTTGACTCTGCACCCAGTTTAAACTAAGATTAATCTCGTCTTATGTCAAAGAGAGACGGTGGACGGTTGTATTTTTCTGTTTAGTAAAGAAAATATTTCCTTTGTTGACATTTTTTGAGTTTAATTATTGATTTATTAGGCTTAGTTACGACGTCACTTCTGCGACATCTCCCAGCTGAAACTAAGTGGGTATCACACCATCACAGGACGGGACGAGTCATTTCTGAAAGTTTTAAACAAAAAATCTCAACACGTCTTACAAATTGCCCCTTTTATGCTGTTTTTATTATTAGGTATGCATGATAATTGTCTTCCTGACAACAGGCATACATTTCGGATATTCTGATTATCAAATTAAAGCCTTCAAAAGAGACCTAAAAACCTTTAATAAGGCCTATCAGTTCTTTCCCTCATGAACCCTAATTGATCAAACCTTTTAATTGCATTTAACAAAGAAACTGTTAAAGTATTGTTCCTGTCTGAACTTTGTCCTGAATCACATGATGTTTGTCAGTTTGTTGTAGTTTTGTGTTAAAGCTTAGTGAACTACATCGTCTCATCAATACGTCACCGGAACCAACATGGAGCCAACTGGGTCAGAAAAGGTCCTGAACAAGATGCACGTCACAATCAGTCTGCTCATATTGACAACAGCAGTTTTGGTTCTGGTTCAGTTCTGTGAGCTGCTGATATACAGGAGCAGCTCTACAATGTTTAAGTTAAGAGATGACATCACCGATGACACTGACGTCTTTATAATACGACATACTTTCACAGTCTGACGTCTCATTACAAACTGACACACATATTGTGTGATTCATGTCACAATTCAAACAGGATCAATACTTTATCTGTCTCTCTTCAGTCACTACCAGACTAAAATTTGATCAATGAGGTCCATGAG
The DNA here is from genome assembly GCA_903131615.1 of Diplodus sargus. Lineage (NCBI taxonomy): Eukaryota > Metazoa > Chordata > Actinopteri > Spariformes > Sparidae > Diplodus > Diplodus sargus. The sequence continues at coordinate 49,432 of CAEMYA010000405.1, read as the reverse complement.
GAGAACCAGAAGGGGCGGGACTTCAGCTCTCTATGACGTAACAGTCATACGTCACAGACACACTGAACCGTCAGCGTCATTAAGTGATGGTAGAGAATACAGCCGCCCTCCTGTTGTACAGATGGCTGCTGCGACGTTAGTATTAACACCAAAGAAGAAGTAAACAGAACCAACCTGCTCTGTGTAACTGGACCTGTGGTTCGGAAACAGCGTCCAGTAGTTTCCGTGGTCGACACAGTTCCTCCGTTCTCTGCTGTCGCTCTGTTTACAGCTAGCATGCTAAAAGCTAACTCACGTAGCTTTTCAGGCTAACGGGAGATGAGTCCGGTGGAACAGCACAAAGTCCAGTCACACACGGTGATCAGAACGCAGAGGTTCTGATGGAGCAGCGCTGTTTGGCTCACACACACTCTGTGAACACAGCGACGGAGATCTGTGTCTGCAGGACGCCATCTTGGATCCCAACGTTAAGTCAGCGGCAGTAAACAATAAATAACTTCCGGGCCAGATTAGTTGCGTAACTTCAAAATAAAAGTCCAATGTCAAAATTACAGGCTGACTCATAACACATGAAAGAAGATAAAGACACTTTCTTAAGATTAGAAGGAACAAATTATCTGTAGACTAAATCTACTGAGACACAAGCAGCGGTGCCAGGTATGAAATGTTAAGCTTTCACACAAAAAGCTTCAAATTATTATTATTTGGGGGGAAATGTGTCTTGTTTGAGTTATAACAAGAACTACTTGACATACATGTGCAACTTAAGTAAGCTAATGCAGCTGTTGTGTGTAGAAGGGTTCTGCCCATGATTCTGACAGCACAACTGTTACACTCATGTGCATTTTAAGGCCTTAAAATAAATACGTGGACGTACTTGAGGACAGCCACGTTAATCATCGTTGACGGCACTGAGCATGATTTATTTATAAGAAAATCCTGTAAGGAGATTAATTAAAATGGGACACCATCAACATGGTGAGTTTGTGGTCAGTATCGTTATTATTATATCACGTTTGTGTTTCAAATAGGAATAATTATGAGCTGTAGTCCTGGTTGACGAGGAGAAATCTGCCTAAAAATGTAAGTTAATTAGTAAATGTGTTGTTATTCGTTCTCAGTCTGAAGGCCAGCAGGATCAGGCGTCTCAACAAAGAATATTTATGGAGGAACAACAGTTGGCGTACCACAAGGCTCGACTATCAAATACATGTACATGTACATCCAACCACTTTTGTTAAAGTGGAGACACTGAGAATCAGATTAAAAACATTCTGACACGCATTTTTAAGCGAGATAATGAGGGATCATGAGATGTCAGAGTTCTTTATTACAGTAGGAAAAATGCAAAATGATGCATCAAAATTAATGTAATATCATTTATGCGTCAGCATTTATTCTTTTTAACACATTTTCAAATAATAAGGCTTTATGTCCATGTAGTGTTTTTTTAGGGCAAATGAGCGCTGGCTGTTTTATTGCTCCGGGAGTACAGGTGTAACTTCTGACCCTTGACTACAATATTTATGAACATGAGAATGAAGATTTTGATGGACCATAATTCGAAGTTCAACTTCCTTCAGCTTCCTTCACGTTGGTGCAGCTGAATATACTTAAGGTCCTGTCTGGTTCTGGTCCTCCACAGTCCTCTCCATCATTTCCTGTCTCCATCTGATAAGTTTGTCTTTGATGACGCTGTGAGGACTGAGGTTTCTCTTCATTATCAACTTCCTCCTTCTCAGCCACAGAAGGAAATGTGATCCTGGTGAAATCAGCCTCCTCCAGCGCTTGAAGCTTTTCTCCCTCCTGATTGGTCCATAGTTCACGAGGCTGCGAGGACTCAACACCACACTTGTGTCTTTTGAGTTGAGCAGACCAGGTGAATCTTTTGTCACAAACTCTGCAGATGTAGGGTTTCTCTCCTGTGTGGGCCCTCATGTGTAACTGTAAATATCGATACCATGAGAAACATTTATTACAAACCGGACAGCTGAAGGGTTTCTCTCCTGTGTGAGTTCTCATGTGAGCCTGTAAATATGTGTAACGTGAAAAGCATTTACCGCAGAGGGAGCAGCTGTGAGGTTTCTCCCCTGTGTGAGTTCTCCAGTGGTAGTCCAGACCGGCTTTCTGAGTAAACCTCTTACTGCACAGAGAGCAGCTGAATGGTTTCTCTCCAGTGTGAATTCTCATGTGTATCTTCAGCGCCGCATTTCCGCAAAATGTTTTAGCACATTCAGAGCAGCTGAACTGTTTCTTCACAGTGAGACATCCTGAGTCACTCTCACGGACTTTATTATTTTTCAGAGATTTTAAGCCTTTGTGAGGTCGCCTGGTCTCTTTCAAGTCATTGTTCTCAGGTTCAAATGAGTCTTCAGCTTTGTCAAAAATCTCAGGTTGTAAATATCTATCTGGATCTGAGGTCCTGTCTGCTTCTGGTGCTCCACACTCCTTTCCATCAACAGCTGTCTCCATCTGTTCAGTTTGTCTTTCGTAAAGCTCTGAGGTCTGAGGTTCCTCTTCATCATCTTCTTCACTCTTCACAGGGACAGGACAGAATGTGAACTTGGTGATATCAGCCTCCTCCAGCCCTTGAAGCTGCTCTCCGTCCTGACTGGTCCAGAGTTCCTCCTGTTCCTCTTTAATGTGTGGCAGCTCTGGTGGGTCCTCCTGGTCCAGACTGGAGCTCCTCTCCTGCTGCTCAGGAGGATCCTCTTCTTTATTCAACAGCTTCTGGACGTCTGTGGAGAAAAGAAAATACATAAAGGCTTCAGAAAACTGTCTGTTCCACTTAACAATTAAATAAACCACCAAGGAGTCAATGACAAGATATTTCAGCATCGGCAAGACCTTCAACTGACCCTGAAGTATCCCAAAGATGCCAAATTAATGAACAGGAGAGAACGGTGATTAATTTGTTTTGGTGTCAATGAGTTAGCCTTGAGCTACGACTGGAGCGCTGCTTGTTTTAGTCTTTATTTGTTCACATAATCGTCACTAAAATGAGCTGAAGTCGCAGCTCCTGCCTGCAGTGTACTCATTAATATACAGACATCTGTCACTGGACCACTTTGAAACTGAGGAAACTTCTCAGGCAAGTTCTGCAGTTATAAGAAGCATTTTCATGGCTTTTAAATGGATGTATGGAAATGTATTCTATTAGTTGAGCTTGACTTTTAAATGAAATTCAACTGAGCTCAACTGAATGAACTGTGTCATGGTGTCATTGTCACTTTCCTATTCCAGCGTAGACAGCAGGAAGAATTGTAAGGTTTACAGTTCTTAAAGAGGAGCAGCAAACATCAGTGTTTTCATACTTCACCCAAGGAAAAGTGTTTCTCCAGAGGGGGATATATAGTTCCTCTGTCTGGAAACGTGCCAGGTTCAAAATAATAATTTTGAATGGAAAACCTTCTGTCACCTCGCTGTCATACAATGTACCTCAAATACTCACCAGGTGACGTCAGCAGAGACTGCGGGGCTTTAGGTGGGGCGCTGGAATTAGGCCGACCTGTCAACACGAGAAAGAGGAAACATAACATTAATCGATTCAATCTAGCATGTTTTTGATCGACTCAAAGTGATAGTTGGGTGTTTTAATGTGGGGCTGTATTCGTCCTCCGGCTGCTGACACTGAGGAAAAAACGCCGCTGGGTGTCTCTGGATTGAATGTCTGTTCAATATCCAACTTCAAACTAAACCTTTAACAGTTTCACTTGTATTTGACTAAATTCCACTTCAGTGTGAGTTTCTCCTTCTCCTTTTATCCTCAGCCTCATACAGCAACAAACCCTCAATGTTGAGCATAAAATACAACAATGTTAACTTGATGGAACAGATATGATTCTGTGTAAGCGACACATTTTTTGCTGTCTGAGAATGTAAGAATCACTGCAGCCCAAAATACAGTGAGGATGATAAAATATTTTAATTTTTAAAAATTCATTTCCATGTAAAACGTCAAAGCCACAGGGAGCCAGACAACAGCAAACTGTCACTCAAGTGTCGCCATAAACAGCTGAGTGCTGATGTAAGTGTGACATTCAGTGAACACTGTGACGGCTGAAGTTACGTTGAGAATACAACGCCCCAACGTTCAGTTAATCCAACAGCAGCACTGACAATCAAACTTAAGTGACAGAGGACATCAAACACAGACAATATAAATTATTTTTGTGTACAAAACATAAAGTAAGATACGATTAAAAGAGACATATAGATTTATATATAGATTAATATAGCTATCAGTAGTCAGAGGTGTCAGGGAAAAAGGTTCAAAATAACTCACATTTATTACATTTAATGTTCTTTATAGGGCCGGGACTTTAACGCGTTAATTACGATTAATTTATTACACAAAAATTAACGCATTAAAAAATTAACACATTTTAATCGCACTCATTTTTGCACCACGGAACGTTTCTCACTGGATGAGTTTCAGTGGTACCGATTATACTGGAGCACCAACTAACGTTCATGCATAGCATTCATGACTTCAGACAACAACAATGAACGAAGAAGCAGATGAGACCGCTTCGGTCGCCCCGTAGATGGGAAACTTTGTTTTAAAAAGCGGACGGATGGCAGCGTAGACAAGAGCACGGTTGTGTGCAAATTATGCAAGAAGGAGTTCGCGTGTCACCGCAGCATATCAAGCCTCAGATATCACCTAAATGCTAAGCATATAGCAGCTAGCGTTAGCGTGCGAGCTAGCGTGGACGTCAGCTGGACTCCGAGTACAAGGACCCAAAACAAAGTGTTCTAGTTTACAGAAGGTCTACCTATCTATAGGTTACCTAAAACTCTGAAACGTATTCCTAAATATGCTATTGCTACACTTCATGGCAAAAATTGCACTGGTCTGTTGGTCTTGAAAAAAACAAACAAACAATGTTTTGTTGCTTAAGCTTATGTATTCAGTCATTATTCAATGGTATACTAAAATCCATGTGAAAAAAATTGCTTCTCACTGTTCTCAGGTCAAATATTTATATGCGATTAAAATGCGATTTATTTCGATTAATTAATTACAAAGCCTCTGATTAATTCGATTATTTTTTTTAATCAAATCGAGTACTAACTCAAGTGATGTAGTGAGAAAAACACTGATGAAATTCTGTTAGTGAATAAAGATGATTTTACATATAGTTTGATTAAAATGATATCATCTGGATTACTGAAGTAACAAACAATGTATTTAAGGTGAGGTTAGGGTTAGGTATTAAGGTGAAGCATACCGGAGAAGATAGTGGGTAAATTAAGGGGTGAGAGTGTTTCAACAACACGTCTCAACATCTGTGAATGAAGCAACACCTGTTGTACCAGCGGCTGTTGTGACGTTTGTATGCACACCACAGAAGAAGAAGAAGTAAACAGAACCGACCTGTTCTGTGTAACTGGACCTGAGGCTTCAGAACAGCGTCCAGTAGTTTCCGTTGTCGACTCAGTTCCTCCTCGTACTCTGCTATCGTTCTTTCAAACAGCTCAAATATCTCTTCAGCAGCCGCAGTTAGTCGCTGCTTCACAACAACTCTCAGCGTTTGGACTTTAGACATTTTCACGGACTCACACGAACTCCGTCACAAACACCGTCTGCTCTCAATCACACACTCGCCACTCTGTTCACAGCTAGCATGCTAAGCTAACGTGTGTAGCTTTGTAGGCTACAGGGAGATGAGTCAAAGAAGAAACATCGAGAACGCACGTGAACAGCACAAAGTCCAGTCACACACAGTGTTCGGAACACAGAGGTTCTGGTGGAGCAGCGCTGTTCGGCGCTCACACACTCTGTGGACACAACGGCGGAGATCTGTGTCAGCAGGACGCCATCTTGGTCAACAGCGTCAAGTCAGCGGCAGTAAAGAATATATAACTTCCGGGGCTTATAAATTGTGAAACTTCAAAATAAAAGTCCAAATGTAAAAAATTACAGGCTGGCTGAACAACACACGAAGGAAGATAAAGACACTTGTTAAAGTAAAGAAAGAATTAACAGTGTCAAGTTACTTTGAAAATGTTACTTATTACTAGTTACTTAAATTGTAAAGTAATGTGTTACCTACCCCACTACTGTTTAGTAATTTTCAACAAAATGTCCAAATAACCTCTATAGAACAAAGAAACTGCCAAATTATGTTAATATAAATGGATGAATAGTCTTGGAATGAGGCTCCACTATCAAATACATATACATCCAAACACTTTGTGCTGAAGTGGAGACAGCTGGATTTACTTAAGGTCCTGTCTGGTTCTGGTCCTCCACAGTCCTCTCCATCACCTCCTGTCTCCATCTGATAAGTTTGTCTTTGATAAGGCCGTGAGGACTCAGGTTTCTCTCCATCATCATCATCTTCCTCCTTCTCAGCCACAGAAGGGAATGTGATCCTGGTGATATCAGCCTCCTCCAGCGCTTGAAGCTTTTCTCCCTCTGATTGGTCCATAGTTTGTGAGGCTGTGAGGACTCAACAACACACTTGTGTCTTCTGAGTTGAGCGGACCAGGTGAATCTTTTGTCACAAACTCTGCAGATGTAGGGTTTCTCTCCTGTGTGGGCCCTCATGTGTAACTGTAAACATCGATTCCACGAGAAACATTTATAACAAACCGGACAGCTGAAGGGTTTCTCTCCTGTGTGAGTTCTCATGTAGTGGTTCAGACTGCATTTCTGAGTGAACCTCTTACTGCACAGAGAGCAGCTGAATGGTTTCTCCCCAGTGTGAATTCTCATGTGTATCTTCAGTGCCGTGTTTCCGCAGAAGGTTTTAGCACAATCAGAGCAGCTGAGCTGTTTCACAAATCTTTATTATTTTTCAGAGATTTTAAACCTATGTGAGGTTGTCTGGTCTTCTTCCTCTTCTTGCTCTCAGGTTCAAAAGACTTACAGTTTTGTCGTAAGTCTCAGGTTGTAAATACTTCTTAGAGTTTGAACATGTAAGTGTTGACTCTTGTCTTTCCAGTCCTCACTGTCATCAGTCTCTGCTTCAGAAGAGTTCTCAGTTTTGTCACTCTGAGTATCAGGTTGTATCTGGATCTGAGTTCCTGTCTGGTTCTGGTCCTCCACAGTCCTCTTCATCAGCTTCTGTCTCCATCTGTTCAGTCTGTCTTTGATGAAGCTGTGAGGACTGAGGTTCCTCTTCATCATCTTCTTCACTCTTCACAGGGACAGGAGTGAATGTGAACTTGGTGATATCAGCCTCCTCCAGCCCTGGAAGCTGCTCTCCCTCCTGACGGGTCCAGAGTTCCTCCTGTTCCTCTTTAATATGTGGCTAATCTGGTGGACCCTTCTGGTCCATATTGGAGCTCCACGCCACCACTTCCTTAACTGCCCCTAGCTGCGGAAATTCTGTGGAGTCATTAAATGCATAAACATTTTAGAAAACTACTTTTCTTGTGACTTAAAACTAGTTTTTTGGAACCATTTATAAAATACATGGGCATATGACGGTTAGGTCTGACTCAATGAATATAGGACTCAAAATTTTCCCTGAAGTCACTAAATCTTGAGACAACGTCACCAGGTCAGCAACACTGGGCTCTATGGTGTAAAAGAAAATGAAGTCACAGTGCACATGAAGAAGGAAATATCCTGTTGGGTGATCATGGTTTATTGTTTGGGAACTTTTAAAAGAATAACACACTGACATTGTGCAGAGGGGGTTTATAACAAATGAAGCATTTACATTTAACGAAAATAATATTGACAAAGATGAGTCATATTCCCTGATACATGTGAAACCATTCTACTAATGAAAACATCATCAATCCAAATCTAAAATGCTATGAATGCCAAACATGTTACAGACATCACATATATATTCATTTATTTGTACATAGGTCAATTTAAAGCACAATAACATGAGACATAATCAAGTTTATCGTTGATTCTTTACAGAACTGTCTCTCGTTTCTCTTCCTGAAGAATAAGAAGGTACAGATGCAGGCACCCTGATGGTAAGAGGGTGCCGTGGTGGTGTTTCTTTAAGTTAACATTTCTTTGTAAATGCTGGGCCATGCATGAACATCTGACACTCTGGGGTTTTCTTCATCATGTGGTGAGCCATTCTTGGCATTGTTTGATGTCACTAGAAAAGTGTTTGTTGAGCTGCTATGTGACTTTTAGAGAGCGCTCTGAAGACGACCACGCCAGGGATGAACTTCCTCATGTCATTTTCCACACATCCCACTTTTAAGCAGCACAGTCGTCCAGTTCCTCGATGCAAGTTAGAGAAAGGTTTTATTGTGACAATCTCCTTGAGGTGGAGCGAAGGTTTATTTGAAGTGCTGTGTCAGATGTCCCTTTTACATGAATCTTTGCCACAAGCATGGCAACTAAGTGGTTTCTCCCGTGTGGAGTTTCAAATGTCGTGTCAGGTTGAACTTCACGGCGAATCCTTTACCACACACTGAACAACTAAATGTTTTCTCCCCTGTGTGGACAGCAGAGTGCAGCTTCAGGCTGTCCTTCCGTGTGAATCCTTTCCTACAAACTGAGCAACTAAATGGTTTCTTCCCTGTGTGGACAGCGGAATGCAGTCTCAGGCTGTCCTTCCGTGTGAATCTTTTCCTACAAACTGAACAACAATAGGGTTTCTCTCCTGTGTGGACAGCCAAGTGTCGTCTCCATAGTTGCTTTTTGGCAAATTTCTCACCACAAACAGAACAACTAAATGGTTTCTCCCCGGTGTGGATCCTCATGTGTCTCACAAGATGTATTTTCCATTGAAAAGATTTTGTACACTCTGAACAGCTGAATGGTTTTTCTTCTGCATGAAGTCTATTATGATCTGTTAATGAATTCTTCCAGCGGTATCTTTTACCACAAACCGAGCAACCAAATGGTCTCACTCCCGTTTGGATTTCATCATCTTCCAGCCGATGTTCACTGTGGCCAAAGGTTGCAGCACATTCAGAGGAGGTAACTGATATTGCTCCAGGATTACAGTCCACATCTCTAATAGGTACTTCTTTGTGCTGCAGAGGGTTTAAACCTGAATGATGTTTCCTGGTGTCCTCCCAGTCCCAACTGGCATCAGACTCAACTTCTGAGGAGTGTGACGTCTTGTCATCATCAGTTGGTTGTAAATTACCATCTGTATTTAAGTTCCAGGCTGGTCCATCATATTTGGTGTTCAAATGCTCTCCATCTCTGCTATCTTCAGTTTTGATTTGGTGAAGCTGTGAGGACTGAGGTTTCTCTTCATCATCTTCTTCACTCTTCACAGGGACAGGATTGAATGTGAACTTGATATCAGCCTCCTCCAGCCCAGGAAGCTGCTCTCCCTCCTGAAGGGTCCAGAGTTCCTCCTGTTCCTCTTTAATGTGCGGCAGCTCTGGTGGGTCCTCCTGGTCCAGACTGGAGCTCCACTCTACCTTTTCTTTAACCGCCAACAGCTGCGGAAATTCTGTGGAGTCATGAAATACATAAACACATTTTTAGAACACTACACATTTCAGGTGAATTACAATAATTAAGTTTGTATGCTTTTGGTTGTAGAGAATTTATGTCTGAATGATTAATATCACAATTGTGTAAGGAAAATTTTTACACAAAATACCATCAATCATTTGACTATGAATATAATTTAATATTCTGCACAAAAACACACAAAAAAACTTTCTTTCTTGATCAGGCAGGTGTGGGTCTATGAAACACAATATCTCTGGGAAAATAATCAATTATAATTGCAGGCAAAACATAAGTAGAATCAGACTATGCTTGGGGACTGTATAAATCATCGTTGATTCATCATCTTCTGACAAAATAGACAACAAAGCACAATGAACGACACTACAGAGAAGACACTGAACAGTGAGCAGTGTAAATGTTTTAAACCGGTGTGACCAGGTGAAGCTGTAAATGAGTGTGAGCTTGTTCACATCACTGCTCCTCTTCTTTACCTCTCATTACCCAAACTTTCACTGGTCCTAAATTCTTACTTCTAAATGAATAAAGCATGTTATGAGGTTGAGGTTAAAGGATTTGAAAGTGTGGTACTTTCAGCTCCTGAATGATATTTAACAACATATATGAATTCACAGGATGTCACGCATTTGATAACATTGATTTACATGATTAGTCCAAATCTAAAATGCTATGAACGCTGACCATGTTAAAAAACACCACTTATATTAATTTCTTCATACACTGGTGAATTTAAAGCACAAAAACATGAAACTGAGTTTAAGATTATTGTTGATTGTTTACAGAACTGTCTCTCGTTTCTCTTCCTTAAGAATGACAAGATACAGATGCAGGCACCCAGGTGGTAAGAAGGTGCCGTGGTTCTGTTCCTTTGTTCTTTGAGTTCACACTTCTTTGTAAATCCTGGGCCACGCACTTTGTTTCTCTAGGTTTTTCTTCATCCTGTGGCGCACCATTCTTGGCATTATTTACTGTCACTAGAAAAGTGTTTGTTGAGCTGCTAAGTGACTTTTAGAGAGCATTCTGAAGACACTTGAGATGGGGATGAATTTCCTCAGGTCAGTTTCTACGTATCCTCCTTTTGCAACAGCACAGCTGTCATGATCATAGGAGCGAGTTAGGATAAGGTTCTATTGTTACAATTTTCTTTACACAGGGCGGTAGTTGTTTTCTTTGCTCATTAATACTGCAACTAAATGGCTTCTGCCGTGTGGACAGTCGAGTGTCGTCTCAGATTGTACTTTAGTGCAAATTCTTTACCACATACCGAACAACTAAATGGTTTTTCCCCTGTGTGGACAGCCGAGTGTCGTCTCAGACTTTGCGGTAATGTGAATCCTAAACCACAAACTGAACAATTAAATGGTTTCTCCACTGTGTGAAGCGTTGAGTGCCGTCTCAGACTTTGCTTTAGTGCAAATCGTTCATCACAAACACTGCAACTAAATGGCTTCTCCCTTGTGTGGATAGTCACATGTTTTCGTAGAGAACAATTATATCGAAATTCCTTCCCACAAACTGAGCAACTGTATGGTTTCTCCCCTGTGTGAACAGTTTCATGTCGTTTTAAAGCTCCGTGTTGCGTGAAACTTTTTTCACAAACTGAGCAGCTAAATGGCTTCTCCCCAGTGTGGATTCTCATGTGTGTTACAAGATTTAATTTCCATTCAAATGTTTTTTCACAAACTGAGCAACTGAAACTTTTTCCTTCTGAATGAATTTTCATATGAGTCTGTAAGGAGTCCTTTGAGTGGTATCTTTTATCACAAACTGAACAGCTATATGGTTTCTCGCCTGTGTGGATTCTCATGTGCGTAACAAGATTTAATTGCCATTGAAATGTTTTTTGACAAACTGAGCAGCGGAAGCGTTTTCCTTCTGAATGAAGTCTCATATGATGCCTTAAGGAGTCCTTTGAGTGGTATATTTTACCACACACTGAGCAACTAAATGGTTTTTCTCCAGCTTGGATTCCTTTAAATTTCTGTAGATGTCCCTTGTGGCCAAAGGTTGCAGCAGATTCAGAGGTGCCAGATGTTTTTCCAGGATGAAATTCCACATCACTTATGGGTACTTCATTACTGTGAGGCTTTAAACTCAACTGAGGTTCCCCGGTCTCCTCCCAATCACAACTGTCATCAGTCTCAGATTCAGAGGAGTGTGACGTCTCATTGTGAGTAGCTGGTTGAAAATTACTACCTGGATTAAAGTTCCTGGCTGGTTCTGGTCCTCCACAGTCCTCTCCATCTGATTCTGTTTGCCAAGGCTCTCCATCCCTGAACTCTTCAGTTTTGATTTGGTGAAGCTGTGAGGACTGAGGTTCCTCTTCATCATCTTCTTCACTCTTCACAGGGACAGGACTGAATGTGAACTTAATGATATCAGCCTCCTCCAGCCCTGGAAGCTGCTCTCCCTCCTGACTGGTGCAGAGCTCCCCCTGTTCCTCTTTAATTAGTGGCAGCTCTGGTGGGTCCTCCTGGTCCAGACTTGAGCTCCACTTCACCTCTTCTTTAATCGCCAACAGCTGCTGAAATTCTGTGGAGAGTCATGAAATACATACACAAAATTTAGAAAATAGTACATTTCCATTGACATTAAAACTGACACCATACTTTCTAAATGTTTGGAGAAACATTGCAAATGTTTATTTTTTTTCAAAAGATATATATGCCTGATGAGACAACTTGCTGAACGCAAAAAAAAAACACAATATGAACAGTTTGAACTAGTCCGGATGAGTGGGGAGATGCAACCAACTCAGGTTTTTCAAATATTCAGCTGGAGTTGAAATTGATCCGAAAGTGCCCCAAATATAGGAAATGGGCAGAATGACTTCAGAGGCAAGTAGCAGAAGATTATTAACAGAAAGAACACATCTTTTGTAAGTTCATTTTTTGTGAAAAAAACAAACAAACAAACTGAGGAGTGGTTTTGCAGTTGGGAACTTCATCTCCCTGTTGAATTTCTGTGTGGAATCCACTGTATTTTGACGTATTTCGGGCGCATGTTTTTTTTTGCCTGGCTGAGTCTTCAACCATGAATACAGGCTCAGGATTTAAGCATTGCCTGAGGAGGTGGGGACTTGCCATTGTGGTAAATCAAAAATGAACCAGGAAATTAATACACGACTGTAGGTTATCAAGCTAGAGCATTTCAAGTCCCTCATGAGGATATTCACAAGTTTCCCAATAACGGTAACAAGACTTCCACGGCAGGGAGTTGAACACAGCCCCGAACTCCAGATCTCAGCCCCACTTTCAGAGACACATCATCAAACACCCTAATCTCTGCTTGGAGTTCACTGACAAAAAAACATCTGTGAGCTTGTCAAAAATCATTACCGAGGGTTTAAGTGTTATAGTTTCACTACATCCCCGTCACATCCCACTATATGAATGAAGACCAACTGACCCGGGAATTCCAATGGTTGCATGTACATTGTGGAACGGCTCCACTATGGTTTGGCTCTGTGCTCCGTTGTTCGTCAATTCCCATCAGCTCCGTTATGAGTGCAGCACTGACGGACAGTGATTCCCACGATAATTACAGAATCAAGCGCGGCTGCAGTTACATATGTGTTATAAACACAACAACAAACAGACAAAGGTTTAGTGTTCCCAATGAAGACTAGGAGAAGAGCTTGGATTTGTCTCTTTTTTGAGATCTTTGTGGTAAGTGTTTTATTAGGAATGTTAACCGGATGTTGTGTAGTTATTTCAGTGTGTGACTTTCTGTCTGCTCTGGGATGAATTCAGCTGAATTGATGCGCTGTGCTCCAGCATCCGGCAGACAAAGAAGCCTTGTGTATCTGCTGTGGAAGATTCCGGACTGCCAGAACTGCAATGGAGTAGATACACAACACAGTGGATGTAAACACATAGACTAGAGTGAAGCGTGTCAGCTCCCCTGCTGTGGCGTGCCGTCACTTTAAATACAAATATTTGTGAAATATTACAAGTTAAAGTGAAGGAAATTAATCCAAACACTGACCATCACAACCTGCAGTTCCCACAAATGATCACAGAAAACTGTTCTGTAAAATATATCAGAAATTATCAATGTGAGCAAGTTGACCCATAATTAATAATAAGTGAGTCATCTTGGAAGATGACGTTGTGAAGTGCTCAAAATGGCAGACGTGGCCACGTCACACCAAGGGCTGGTCAACAGGTGACAGTGACGGTGACGGCAACCCGCGTCTGTCCACCTAACGTGCATTTACTCAGTGTGGATGGACAGAACTAGATTCTGATGCATTAAATTTGGTGTAGGTGCCACCACAACACATGTCCAATGATATGACGAGGTCACTGAAAATCACTTTTCAAAACACATGAGACTGTGTGTGCGTTTACCTGGACGTTTGTATGTGTGTGTCACTCATCGGCTCGGAAACAAACTCAGACTCAAATCACTTTCGGCTGATCCTCGTTAGGAACGTGGCTAATTGTACGCTCGCAAACGGGAAATCTAAAAGTCCACGGTGGAGAGCTTGTGATGTAGCATCACAGGTTCGATCACACACTTGAAGTCGCTGTGGTTACTTTGTTGGTTTAGCGGTTTTTAATTTCTATGCTGTGTGGCCAGAACTGATGTTGCGTTCAGGTGTCACACAATGGGAGAAGTGAGTTTTCAAACCTTGGGGGACTGTGGCAGCCAGGCTCTAACTACTGGACAGTATGTTTCTTGCACGTTCCTTTGACAGTGCGTGGACACCACATGTTGGACTTTGGTCTACATGCAGGCCGCTCTATTGTTAAACCATGTGTTAAGGTCCCGACAGCACAGACTATTTACTGGAGCTGGTGCTTCAAATGCAGGTTGCTGTGTGGTTTCCTGTCAACTAAGTTGTGTATCTGAGCTATTTAAACACTGAATATGTTTTCTGCCTTGAGCAAAAGGATTAGTTTTACAATCATTATCCAGCAGACAGTAGAGCTGCTGTTTGTGAAGTCAAGCACTGCTAATAAAGATGAACTTGAACTGTTACATCTTATAAAAGACACCAAACATGAGCACATAATTCTGCTGCAAACACTGGCAGCTGAACCTTTATTCGAGGGAAATCCGGAAGTCTTTTCATGCTAAAATCAGCTGATTGAGCTCCAGATGAACACAAACATTCTCACTGAAACTCACAACCATCAGAAGCGTCCATACCTGCTCTGTGCACCGGGACTTCAGGCTCGGTCACCCCGTCCAGTAGTTCGTGTTGTTCCTCCTCCTTCTCGGGCGGATGAATGGTCTCTTTAGCCGCTGCAGCTCGTCGCTTTTTGACTTTAGACATCTTGAGAAATCCACAGAAACTTTTCCTCCGGAGACACAAACCATAAAAACAGGTGTGTCGCTCTGATGTGCGCCGTGTTGCTGGATTAGACTCGGCTCCGTCTATTTCCAGGTGGCAAGCTAAGCTAACTTCGCCAGCCTCGTAGGACACCGGGAGGTCATTCAGATTTTAAAAAGGTTCAGATAATATCACAGAGTCTCTTACGACACGTCAGTCTGGACATCTGAACAGTTTGGGTCCGAAGAAAAATCCCCTTTAATGTCTATGGAAGCTACTCTGACCAACAGTATGTAGCCGAGTCCCGTCTCCGTCTAAATCCTGTTTGCATGCTGCGCTAACTTCCTTTTCCCAACAGGAAATGAGTCCGGAGTGAAAACTGACGGAAATATAAAATACAGGAACAGTTTTATACTCAAGCTCTGGTAGTTCACTCCGCTTCTGTCTCATGGCAACGCGAAACGGCGAAAAAACATCTTGTCCACCATTAGAGTGACAGCCGGAATCACTTCCGGTACCACTTCTTCTTCTTTGGTTTTATGGCGGGTTAAAACCGCTTGAGACACAAACCGCCACCTGCTGTACCGGAGTATGTGTTGCAAGACAACGTCCCTGGAATACATCAAAATAAAACCTTTAAATGTGAGTATTAGTTATAAAGAAAAGGTAAACAAACAAAATACGACAACTAGAAAATACAACTGTTTTTTATAGATAGTAATATATTCCTTTTTTATAGATATATATTCCTTTTAGAGTTAAATAAAGTGTTACTAATAATATTTCAGTAATATATTACTACAGTTATGTCACATAACGTGTTACAATCCACGTTACCAATCAAAGTGATTATTGTTGTTTTTTTTAAAGACCCATTTACACCAATACGACTGTATTAATATAGACTCTGTGTTTTAAATACAGCCGAGCCGAAAAGTTCTGTGTTCAGTCTCTGTTTGACTGAAATGAGCCTGATGATGAAGCCTTATCCTCAGAGAGCATTTTAATTTACATTCTTGAATCACATCATGTGTTAATGTTCTGTGGACTAAAACAAAAAGGCAGAGAAGAAGATGTTTGTCTTGTTGTGTCATTATAGGAAACATTATAGAAGTTATCTTGTTGTGTTTCATATGGCGGAGCCCACAATTAGAAATATCTATTCCAATCTCATAATATATCAGACTGTGATCCTTTGTTTGTCTGCTTATCAGTAAAATGAATCAGCCATAACTCAGGACACAGCATCACTTGAGGCAGTCGTTTGCACTGAATGGGTATTTCCCAACATTAAAAACATGGACGAGTTGATTCTTCTGGAGCAGCAGGTTTGCCTTCATCAGAGGACAGCTGAAGTCCAACACATTCACCATCGCTACGCGAGGGAAGATCACACAGGAGAAAACAGCAGAATGTCACCAGACTGTCGAGAAGTTTATTGTGAGGAGGACAGTTTGTTTTGGTCAACGACTACGATAGCATCAACTGCTTATTTAAAGGTAGTAGTATGAACTTTCAGTGAGACATGAATCACTGAACAAACCCTCTATAACAGTGATTACTGTCAGAATACAGAGCTTTTTAAACACTTATTTTAATAAAAATATATTACTTACAGCAGCTTTAACTGTTTGGTAATCACCACAGCCTGTATCACTTATTATTTCTTAATTTTTGTCCGCACTTTTTGCACTTTATCATAGAGACTAGTATCAGAAGAGTATCAATAAATATCAGTAACGATATCAGCAACAATAACAATCCTATTAATGCCCATTCATGATTACATTTCAAAAAGAACAGATCTCGCAAAAATAACACAAATAAAACGCGGCTTCATCCGAGACGAAACAACAGGTTCTGTCTGTATCACAGTTTTGATCTGATCAGTGTCGAGTCACGTCGTGTCCTCAGTACTTCAGTCCTCCTGGAAACATTGGCTCAACAAGCATCTCTGCAGCTTCATTCACCTCAGCTCCTCTCACAGCACATTTGTGTTGTTTGACATAATAAAGTCGAGTGAATCTTTTATTGCAAACGCTGCAGCTGAACGGCTTCTCCCCCGTGTGGACGGACAGGTGTCGCCTCAGTTGGTTGCTTCGTGTAAACTTTTTGTCACAGACTAAACAGCTGAACGGTCTCTCCCCGGTGTGGATTCTCATGTGCTGGGACAAATTGCTTCTGTCGCTAAAGCTTGTTTTACAAACCGAGCAGGTGAAGGGTTTCTCTCCTGTGTGAACTCGGATGTGTGAGGTCAAGTTTGAGCTCCGTGAGAATCTCATACCACAGATGGAGCAGCTGAAGGGTTTCTCTCCTGTGTGGATTCTCATGTGCCTCACGACGTTGATTCTCACTTTAAAAGTCTTTTTGCACACCGGGCAGCTGAAGTGATTTGATTCTGGCTCTTGTCCCATATAGCCAGAGCTTGTAGCACATTCAGAGGAGCTGAATGATGTTGTATTATATTCCACATCACTTACAGGTGCGGCATTGTTTTGTAGAGGATATAAACCGGACTGACGTTCACAACTGTCATCAGTCTCTGGTTCAGAGAAGTGTGAAGTCTCGTCATGAGTAGCTGGTTGTAAATTATAGTTCCAGGCTGGTTCTGGTCCTCCACAGAACTCTTCATCAGCTTCTACTTTCAAACGCTCTCCATCTCTGATCGCTTTAGTCTGTCTTTGATGAAGCTGAGAGGACTGAGGTTTCTCTTCATCATCTTCTTCACTCTTCACAGGAACAGGAGTGAGTTTGAACTTGATATCAGCCTCCTCCAGCCCTGGAAGCTGCTCTCCCTCCTGACGGGTCCAGAGTTCCTCCTGTTCCTCTTTAATGTGTGGCAGCTCTGGTGGGTCCTTCTGGTCCAGACTGGAGCTCCTCTCCTGCTGCTCCGGAGGATCCTCTTCTTTATTCAACAGCTGCTGGACATCTGTGGAGAAGAAAGAAACTGTTAAACCACTGACATCTCGACTTTCTTACATGTATGTTTTCTTTAACGTGTTCCAAAGTCATTCAAACTACGTAAGTTTATCGTGCGGTCTGCATTCCCTCAGAGAAGAAATGTCATTGGATGGCTTTGATCAGGCCACTGTGAGTCCAGGCTCATTGATACAGAGATACTTGCTTTTATTTTAAAGCGTTCTCGCAGTCTCTCAGTGTTGTGATCACTTTAATTTCTGCTGCTACAGCGTTATTGAGTTGAGTCAGATCAACTACAAACATCCTCCCTGCACCATCTCAACTGTGGCGTTTCATTAATTGACCGTCAGTCTGTGTTTGGAGAATCTTCCTCTTTGTCTTTCCACAATTTTCTCACAGCCTCTGGCTTCCAAAAATAAAAATAAAGTCTGGAGGGAGGAAAGAAGCGGCGACAGTGTGTCATCCAGTATCTAACAAAGAAAGGTGGTTTCACATTCTGTGACCAGTTTAAATTAACCTGTTAGCTTTATGAAATAATCTACTTTTACATTTGAGTGTTTTAAAATAGAAATGATTGAATGCTTTTCAGTGATAAAAAGTCAAACGCTGTGTAGTTTAACTCATGATGATCAATAAATTAATTTAAAATGAAAGGGCCTCGATCTGAAATAAAGTGACAGCCAGTGTTAAATCAATACATCGTCTTAATTTAAACAGGGAAGGTATTAATATAAAAACATATGAAACATCTAAATACATTTGAAATGTCTATAGACATGAAATCAAATCAAACACCTACATTCAAACAGTTTAGTGTTTGTTTAAGTTCAATTCATTAATATTTTTTAAGCAGTTTGTCATCCTGCCAGGAAACAAATAATTTGTTTAGCTACTCTTTCGATCGGTGTCACATTAAGAGCTGTGATGTTTAAATCCATTGATTCCATTTCTTCTCCAAAACTACGAAGTGACCCTTTAAATGTGAATAATAAAATGTTACTAAACTTTATAAATCCAGCAGAGTCGAGCAGCCTCTCTGCTCTGGAGAAAGACTTTATTCACTGTTGGGGTTATTTTCTTAATAACAGAAGTTCAGTTATTGAAAGTTGCCCTGTGTGTTCATCACTGCTTGTCACAACATCATGTTATGAATTAACATTTCAACATTTTTGGATCGATTATTCATAAAAAAAGTGAACAGAAGTGGACCTAGACAAGAACCCTGAGGAACACCTCTGTGAAAACGGATAAAACTGGACCGACATCGATCAGCAGCAGCAGCCTGCGTTTGCAAACAGGCCGACAGATTTCAAACAGATTCCAGGTGTTTCAAAAGATTTTAATGATCAGCAGTATCAAAATCCTCAAGACATATATCTTTATAAAAGAAATCTCCATCAATGTTTTTAGAAGCAGGCCAATTAAACTGCTTTGTAAGAAGATCCAGATTAAAAATAAAGGGAGGTGCTAAGAGGACGTTCACATTCCTGATGCAACATTTACTTTTTTCTCCACTTTGGTATTTTGATTTCACAGTTGAAAAAGAAATAAAAAACAATGCACAGCATTTGTTATTCCATGATTTGGACATAAATAATGAGAAAACAAATACAATTTAACTAATGAATGGATTAATTAGTCTGCTAACAAAATCAGCAAAGGGCCTCCAGCTGAACAGGTCTGCTTTAAAGGTAACACAGAAAATCCAACGGCTGTTTGTGTCTGATGATCAAAGTTTGTCTAAAAACTGTCCACTAAATACAGTCTGAGCATTTACAACATCAATATTTTTTACACAGTGAGAGTTGAATTTAAAGCCCTGGAGTGTTTCACACTCAGTTTGTATGAAGAGGCAGAGGTTCCTGAGAGCACTGAAATAATGTGGCTTCATCTCAGCTGTAAGGAAAAAGTACAACTTCTTTTAGAGTCTCTGTCTCAGTTTTTAAGCGACCAGTGTTGTACAGAGTCTTGTCCACAGTTTCATTTATTTGTGCCGCTCTCATTAACACACTTGTGATTGTTCATCTGAGAGCGCTGAGCGAATCCTTTACCACAAACAGTGCAACTAAAGGGTTTCTCCCCTGTGTGGAGAGTCAGGTGTCGTCTCAGGTGCGTCTTCTGTCCAAATGTTTTACCACAAACCGAACAGCTGAACGGCTTCTCCCCCGTGTGGGTTCTCATGTGTTGAACCAGATTGTTTCTGCGGCTGAATCTTGTTTTACACACTGAGCAGGCGAAAGGTTTTTCTCCGGTGTGAACTTTTAAGTGTGCGTTCAGATTTGAGCGTTGTGCGAATCTTGTACCACAAACTGAGCAGCTGAACTGTTTCCCTTCTGTGTGAAGTCTCATATGGATTATAAAGGATTTCTTCTTGGGGTATGTTTTACCACAAATTGAGCACCTAAAGATTTGAGTTCCTGTTTGGAGTCCACTGTGATCGTGCAGACGCCTCTTGTTGCCACAGTTTGCAGCGCGTTGAGACAAGCTGTTGGATTTTTTCTCAGCCTTACGTTCCACATCACTCATGGTTACGTAATCGTTTTGCTGAAGGTTCATACCAGATGGAGGTTTCCTGGTTTCCCCCCAGTCACAACTGTCATCAGGCTCCGGTTTAGAGGAGTGTACTGTTGTTTCATGAGTAGCTGGATCAAAGTCACTGGCTGGTTCTGGTCCTCCACAGTCCTCTCCATCAGCTTCTGTTTTTGCAGTGCTGTTCTCTTCAGTTTCTTTGTGATGAAGCTGTTTGTTCTCTTCATCATCTTCTTCACACTTCACAGGGACTTGAAGCTGCTCTCCCTCCTGACGGGTCCAGAGTTCCTCCCGTTCCTCTTTAATGTATGGCAGCTCTGGTGGGTCCTCCTGGTCCAGACTGGAGCTCCATTCCTGCTGCTCAGGAGGATCAGCTTCTTTACTCACCAACAGCAGCTGGACGTCTGAGGAGAAGAAAGAAAGACATACACATTACAGAAAATGGTCATTTTCCGGTAAAGGTGGGAGGAGTTATTTGGTACCTCGTTAAGCATTTGAGATCATGCATCAATCCAGATAATCTTACTGTGCAAACTTGTGTTTCTAAGACTACCAGACAGTAAACTCTTTGCAAACAAGCAGACAAATATCACGATGTGGAGCGAATTCATGTCACTAACATTAGCTAAGTTGTGGGTTAGCAACCTGTCGCTACGGTTGCAGCATCGAAGCTAACATGCAAAGAGGAGGAAAAAAATCCACAGAGCCAGAACGGGATGTCTTGGCAAACTAGACAGTAAGCTGAATGTCCGAACGTAAGGTTCCCTGACAGACAACCAACAATCATAAATATTACACCAGCAGAACACAGCAACACTCGTGTTACCTACCTATCACGCAGAAACCGAACAACCACCGCATCCGTCTTCATGATGAAAGCCTCACCGATCTTCGCCCTTCCCTGATCATAAACCTTTTTAATTTTTGCTCTGCTGACTTTCTCTTCAGCTGTTCCTCAGTCACGTCTCCTTCTTTCCTACACAAGATTTACCGTCTCTCTCTCTCTCTCCCCATATCCCATCACATCTAAATATTTGGGAATTCTTGTAGGGAACTCCTTTAAACAATAACTCTGAGTGGAGGCTGAGTATGTTGGAGAGTTTTTGGTCTAGAGAGAGCAAAGGTCATCCAGATGGTGAAACTCACTGAGCTGGTAACGGCAATAACAGTTAATAATCCAGCAGTTTTGGTCTGAATGCAGCATAATAACAGTCAGACGGTACATATCGGCACATATTGGAACATGATTTTGATGTATTTGTGACAGGTTGATATAAAGGTCAAACTTTATTAATGACGTATGGAAGAAGCATCTTAGATGAATGAGGCGAACACACTTTGATGTAACACAGTGAAAAGGAGAAATTAAGCTGTAGAAGCGTGTCAGAAGTTATTGTAAACAAATGTTGTGATTGGTTTTATGTTTGTGTGTTTTTGGAAAAATCTTCCTTTTCCCACCAGAAGAATCAACGACAAGACACACTGAGGCGGTTCTGACAACAGGCGGCGACTGGTTAATGTTTATGAGAAGAGGAAGATCTAAAGAAGAAAACATATATATCTGAGTTTGTATTTGTATTATCACTTCATTAATATTGTAAATATTAAAATTCTGAGTTTGAAAGCTACAGAATGCCCCTTTAAATGTTTGTGTGTCAGTCTGATAGATTGTGGTTTTATTTGATCTTTACAGTCTTATTGCTATTATCTGCCTCACAGCGTCTGTTGTGAGTGTGAAAATAAAGAAGTAATAAAGTGTAAAAGGAGAATAAGAAGTAAAGAGAACCGACCTGTTCTGTGTAACTGGACCTGAGGCTTCAGAACAGCGTCCAGTAGTTTCCGTTGTCGACTCAGTTCCTCCTCGTACTCTGCTATCGTTCTTTCAAACAGCTCAAATAT
>CAEMYA010000405.1:16449-27011 GCA_903131615.1 Diplodus sargus | reverse complement strand
ATGTTATGTCAGATTAGCGAAGCGGAACACGGAACAGGTTAGCGTGTTAGCCACTGTCAGTGACGGCGCTTCCGGTACGAGTTCTTTGCTGATTTCCAAAATAAAAGTGACAAATCTCTTATGTACAGATTTGAGTCCTTTTAGTCAGAAACAAATGGAAAACTAGAAATGTCACAAACGAGAATACAAATAAACAGTATTGGAGCAGAATATCAACAAAATATAATTACTGTTTATAATGATATTGTGTTGTAACTGGTACATTAAAATGCAAGCAGCATCATGATGTTCTAGTGCTGAGCTGACTGAACAATACTCTGCTTTCAATGAGCTGAAGGACAGAACGATGTTTTCAATCACACACAGTTCTAAAAGTTTGTTTCTGGTATCTAATTAAAAATGATAAAGACCAATTTGAGGGTAAGTTTGATCTTTTTGTAACACTTTGGTCTAAGAGACAGAAGTCAAAGTCCACAGAATAAATAAAACATTTGAAAAAGAAGCTTTCTGACGATCAGAAGAATTTAATCTGAGACTTCAGCAGTTTGACATAGACGGATCAAGGGGGGATCTACCACAGTTACAGTTGTTTTCACACAAAGTCACTTATGTTTTCACTGACATGTTTTGTTACGGAGCCGTGGTGGAGGGAAACCACTCGGTCGTCACTTGCTGCAACAAAAGAAACTATAATAACAACCTAAAAACCTCCCATTTAAAAAAAAGAACATACATTCATTGTATTGAGATGGGCTTAAAAAATCTGAATCTGCGATGTAAAGACAACTGTGTAAATCCGAAACTCAAGCCACAATGTAGTATTTATGTAATTATGTGTAGTGTAGTCTGAGTGAATTAAAATATAATTTAACAATTTAAATATGTTTTAGATGAAGACGCATGACACCAACATGCACAGTTCCTGGAACAAACAAAACAATGCAGACACATTCAAACAGAGTCAAAATGATATAGTTTCATGATTGATGAAAATATGAAGCACAACTGATTTTGAGTCCGTATTAAAGCTATGAACTGGTCCCTGCCGAGCTGTTTCCCTCCACACTTCTATCCTGCTGGAAACATTTGACTCCACAAGAGTCTCTGCAGTTTCAGTCATTTCTGCTGCGCTCACAACAGACTTGTGTTTTTCAACTCAGTTGTGTCTCCTGTGTGGACGACCATGTGTCGTCTCAGAGACCCATGTTGTGTGAATCTTTGACCGCAAACTGAACAACTGAATGGTTTCTCCTCTGTGTGGACGATCAGGTGTTGTCTCATATGAGCCTTTCGTGTAAACGTTTTGCCACAGACTGAACAACCAAACGGTTTCTCTCCAGTGTGGACTCTCATGTGTTTGATTAAAGTGCTGCTGTTACAGAAACCTTTATTACAAACTGAGCAGGTGAAAGGTTTCTCTCCTGTGTGAATTCTTAGGTGTGAGGTCAAAGTTGACCTCTGTGCAAATCCTGTACCACAGAAAGCGCAACTGAAGGGTTTCTCCCCCGTGTGGATTCTCATATGCGACTCAAGTCCTGCTCTCCATGCAAAAGTCTTTTTACAAACTGGGCAGCTGAAATGTTTTCCTTCAGAGTGAAGTCTCATGTGACCCTTTAAGGAGTGATTCCCAGCGTATCTTTTACCACAAACTGAACAACTAAATGGCTTCGCTCCTGTTTGGATTTCATCTTGTTTCTGCAGGTGTCCCATGTGGTCAAAGCTTGAAGAACATTCAGCAGCGATAACAGATTGTATTTCAGTGTTACAGTCTGTGTCACTGCCAGATATCTCATTGTTTTGCTGAGGGTTTAAACCTGGCTGAGGCTCCCTGGTGTCCCCCCAGTCACTGCTGTCATCAGACTCGGGTTCAGACGAGTGTAACGTCTTGTCATGACTTTTTGGATTAAAGTTGCTGACAGGTTCTTGTTCTCCACAGTCCTCTCCATCAGCTTCTGTTCTCAAATCATCATCTCTTTCACTCTTCACAGGAACAGGACTGAATGTGAACTTGATATCAGCCTCTTCCAGCCCTGGAAGCTGCTCTCCCTCCTGACGGGTCCAGAGTTCCTCCTGTTCCTCTTTAATGTGTGGCAGCTCTGGTGGGTCCTCCTGGTCCAGACTGGAGCTCCTCTCCTGCTGCTCAGGAGGATCCTCTTCTTCACTCGCCGACAGCTGCTGGACGTCTGTGGAGAAGAA
The DNA here is from genome assembly GCA_903131615.1 of Diplodus sargus. Lineage (NCBI taxonomy): Eukaryota > Metazoa > Chordata > Actinopteri > Spariformes > Sparidae > Diplodus > Diplodus sargus. The sequence goes on along the minus strand of CAEMYA010000405.1, from coordinate 24,815 downwards.
AGAAAAGCAAACGTGTCACAAATATGTGCATCTTCCTGTTAAACCACCGACACAACTATGCTCTAAATGGGTGGAATACATTTGGAAGTCGTTCAAAGTAAAAAGCATATTCAGCAGTTCATCAGAACAGAAAACTCCATAGTCACGTTCTGTTTCAAATAAACCTCTCAGCTGAAGATATAAAAACATTTTACTGCTTTAAAACATGAAGAAGCCCGATGTTAAGTAGGAGGTTCAGAGTGATACGTTGACTATAATCATAGACATCGGATCAGAATGCAGGAAATAGTCTGTAAAGTTCAAATGTATATTTTCTCCAAAATCAAATAATTAATGTACAAAAACTGGAGCCCAAAAACCATCATGAATCTGAAAATCACAGCAAGGCTGCAAAGCTCCCGATGACGAAGCAGAAAGTTTTGTGTGGAGGTGACGAAGTCCTGCAGTGTGGCCGAGGAATAATACACGTTTCTGTTGGTTCTTCCTTTAATTCACCCCCTGACTGTATGTGCACAAATTGTCTACATGACAATTTAGTGGTTGGGTCATTTCACATCAACTCATCTGAGGCCTCCCAGTTCACTTCACCTGTTTACTTGACAAATCTATCAAAGTTATGGGACCTTGTAAAGTCTTACAGCTTTACTTCAAATAGTCTTTAACTTAAGAGTTTTTGGAGTTTGGCCCTAAATTATGAAAAACGGGCTCAACAGGCATCAGACAGATACAGAACATGAGCTCAACACAATCCAAATGCAAAAATGGTTCAGGAACGAGTTTGAAGTGTCGACTTGGCCTCTAAATTCCCCAGATCTCAATCCAGTCGAGCAACTGTGGAATGTGCTGGACAAACAAGTCCGATCTATGGAGGCCCGACCTCGTAACTTACAGGGCTTAAAAGGATCTGCTGCTAACATCTTGGTGCCAGATACCACAGCACACCTTCACAGGTCCAGTTCAGTCCATGTTGTAAATGATCCTCAGGCTCTCGTTGATGTTCAGGACAAATTTCAACCCAGTTCAGTGAATAATAAGAGATTTGTGAGGTCAGAACACACAGAATCGGAGTTCAGCTTTAGAATTTCGTGAATGTAATAAAAGTTTCAATTAATTGTTTCAAGAAAATCCCTGAGGTGAATCAGGAAAAGTTCTGGATTTCAGGTGAATTTGCAGGAATGACCCCATTTTATCACCACAGTCCAAACATTTCTCCACTTCATGTCTTCATTTCTTGAACTAACAGTGTTGTGAGGCAGCGGATGTCAGTTTCAGTGTAAAGTGAGATCAAGAAGTAAACAGAACAGACCTGATCTGTGTAACTGGACCTGAGGTTCGGCAACAGCGTCCAGTAGTTTCCGTTGTCGACTCAGTTCCTCCTCGTACTCTGCTATCGTTCTTTCAAACAGCTCAAATATCTCTTCAGCAGCCGCAGTTAGTCGCTGCTTCACAACAACTCTCAGCGTTTGGACTTTAGACATTTTCACGGACTAACAAGAACTTTCCCTCCAGAATCACTCCGTTAAAAACTGTCTGCTCACTCTGATGTGCGCTGTGTTTACAGTCCGCTCGGCTCCGTCTACTTCCAGGGAGCAAACTAAGCTAACTCCATTAGCTTCGTGCTACAGCAGCAGATAATACAGATGTGTCCTCGGACAGATTCATCTAGATTTGAGTCCGTGAACAACACAGCTCGGTCTCCACTGAAGCCACTCAGACTGCACTGTGACCGATTTCCGTCTCCGTCTATTTCCTGCCAGCGAGCTACGCTAACGTCCTTTAGCTTAGTCTTTGGCTTCTTCTGGACTAAAAAGCTCGATGAGTTTGAGGTGAAACATCCCAAAAGTGCTCACAGAGTCCACTTAAACAGGTTCACCCAGACAGGTTCTGGTGTTTCACTCGTATCCAACACCGGAACTCACATATACACTACAACAGGGAGAAAGTTGGCACGTCGGTCACAGTAAGTGCAATCGCTTCCGGTCCAATTTACTAGATTTCCAAAATAAAAGTGAACAGTCTTTATATTTATTCTGTTCTTATCTTCTACACTTTTAATTAGTACGTGTATCTATTTGTACTTATTTCTGCCTCTGTTCTGCTGTATTTCAATAAAGGATTTGTCTCGAATATCTTTCAGGCAGCAGAAGGAGCCACTGTGGATGTTCATTCATGTGTTTCTTATATAATTTGACTATTATTACTGATACGCTGACATACAAGCAGCGCTGAATGAATGAATGACTTTATTTCGAATCAAAAATTAAAACAGACAAAAAACAATACAAAAGTAACAATGTCCAAAAAGGAGTAAAACTCATTTATCTCTTCTCCTTTATCACACTTCACCTTTAAACTCCTAAATTATTCAAACAAATGTATTTACAACTAATATACAAACAACTATCCGCCAGTTAATTTGCCACCCAGTTAAACCAATAAAGAACAATTCTGGTTAATTTACGATCCAAATATCCACCCCAAACACAGCCTTACATTGTCCTTGTACCTGCCAACTATATATTTTTTGTATAGTTTTTAAAGTGGTTTGTATTTGTGCTTTGTTTCAGGTCATCACTCGACCAGTTACACAAGTCCATCCCATACACAGACATACACAGACATGTAGTTAGTAGCTGACGGCGTTGGACGTACATGTGACTACTTCATGCACTCTTTAGTATAGTTTAATCTGTTAAATCTGTGTCTGAGATCAGGTGTGAAACAGTAAGAAAGTGTGTCAGACTTGTCACACTGTGTCACTTCACTACAGTGAAGACCTACAGCCATTCTGAAGGTACTAAAGTGAGACAATGCTGCCCTCCAGTGGACATCAGGTAGAACATCATTGCACCAGAATACATGACGTATTCCCGTAATAGTTGAGTATGTTCTCACATTATAGAGAATACATACAGATTAAAGTATACTCCATGCACTTTACGATTCACACTCGGTCCTGGAAACTACTGCGGGTGTTTTTGCCCAAACAAAACTGTAAAAAAAAAACAAAAAACAAAAAAAAAAACAACACCACATGATTCTCAGAATGAAGAAAAGCTTTTTGAAAATGACTCAAGTCATTTGAGATGTAAATCACATTTTCAAACAACAATCTTTGACCATGATACTGCACAGGTGACACAACGTAGTGTTAGATTATTTAGATAACTTAAAATCACAAAATACACAAATTATAAAGCATAATAATTATACGATGATAATGTGGAAGCACCTTCGCTTAAAGGATTTATTTTTAGGAAATACTGTTCAAAATAAAAATGAATGTACATAATTATGTTTGTGTTGCTATTTTTTACAGTAATCAAGGAAAGGAAGAAATATTTCTCATAAAAATGTTTCATTTAGCTCATTATAAAAGTATACAGTACAGATTCATGAAACATCATTTAATACTGTTCTTTTACTACACGGCTACTTGCTCATTTATCAGTATTTGTACTTTCATATTCTATAGAATTACAGTATGGCTGTCACAGGCCAAAATCTAATGAATGTTAGGCGATTCCGTACTCATTTTTGAGTCTGTGTCATCGTTTTTTACTGCTCAGCATTGAGCAAAGTCTTTCCTCTGTACTTTAATCCTGCTGGAAACAACAACAGTAATCTCTGCAGCATCTATTACTTCTGCTGCGCTCACCAACAAACAAACAGAGTGAATTTTTAATCACAAACTCTGTGACTCTGCATTTTCTTGCCCCTCGTGGACACTCATGTGTCGTCTCAGAGTTACATCTTGTGCAAATCTTTTCCCACAAGTGGAACAACTAAATGGTTTCTCCCCAGTATGTATTCTCATGTGTGCGGTCAGATTCTGTCTGAGACGGAAGCTTGTGTTACAAACTGAGCACGTGTGTGGTTTTTCTCCAGTATGAAGTCTTAAGTGTGACGTTAAACTTGAGTTCTGTGTGAATGTTTTACCACAGACAGAACAACTGAAGGGTTTCTCCCCTGTGTGGATTCTCATGTGCATCACAACATCGCTTTTCCAATGAAATGTTTTGTCACAAAATGAACAACTCAAGGGTTTCTCCCCAGTGTGGTTAATCAAGTGCTTTCTCATTTGTCCCTTTTGTGCAAACTTTTTACGACAAACTGAACAACTAAACGGTTTCTCCCCGGTGTGGACTCTCGTGTGTTTGGACAAAGTGCTGCTGTCACCAAAACTCTTCTCACAAACGGAGCAGGTGAAGGGCTTTTCACCTGTATGAACTCTCAAGTGTAGGGTCAAATTTGAGCGTCGCGCAAATCCTGTCCCGCAGACGGAACAACTGAAGGGTTTCTCCCCTGTGTGGGTTCTCATGTGCGACACAACATCTCTTCTCCACTGAAAAGTTTTATTACAGACAGAGCAGCTGAAATGTTTTTCCTTTGAATGAAGTCTCATGTGAGACTTTAAGGAGCTCTTGAAGTGGTAACTTTTATGACAAATTGAGCAGCTAAGCAGTTTCAGTCCTGTCTGGATTTCATTGTGTTTCTGCAGATGTCCCTTGTGTTCAAAGCTTGTAGCACATTCAGAGAAGTTGATTGATGTTTCTCCAGTATAACTCTTAATTTCACCTTTAGTTACTTCATTGTTCTGCACAGGGTTTGAACCTGTCTGAGGCTCCATGGTTTCCTCCCAATCATAACTGTCATCAGTCTCAGGTTGAGAGAATTGTGACATCTCGTCATCAGTAACTGGCTGTAAATATCCATCTGGATCAAAGTTCCGGGCTGGTTCTGGTCCTCCATAGTCCTCTCCTTCAGCTTCTGTTTTCAAATGTTCTGTGTCTCTGATTCGTTCAGTCTGTCTTTGATGAAGCTGTGAGGACTGAGGTTTCTCTTCATAATCTTCTTCACTCTTCACAGGGACAGGAGTGGATGTGAACTTGATATCAGCCTGCTCCAGCCCTGGAAGCTGCTCTCCCTCCTGACGGGTCCAGAGTTCCTCCTGTTCCTCTTTAATGTGTGGCAGCTCAGGTGGGTCCTCCTGGTCCAGACTGGAGCTCCTCTCCTGCTGCTCAGGAGGATCCTCTTCTTTATTCAGCAGCTGCTGTGTGTCTGCTGAGAAAAGAGAAATATACACAAATGTTGGAAAACAATAATACATTATATTATGTGTTTCATTCAAAACATCTTGCAGCGTCTCTGCTGGTCATGGTTGAACTTATGTGAGATTTGTTAGGTTTGCAAAACATGCAAAATAATGTTCTCCTCCTTCGTAGAATGCATATGAACAGAAAACACATCCGCTTGTGTTTAACAACACCCAGTTACTTAACTAATCTGGGAAAAAACTAGGCTCAGATTTTCCATAATCCGATAGCAGTTTTTATCTGATAAAGTGTAACACATTATACTGTTGCTACATGAGCACTTGAATAATCTGGTAACTCCATGAATCACATGATGATCAGTTCATTGGTGCATGTAAACGTGCTGGTGTCAGCTCTGGGCTCTGATAGTGTCTTCATAGAAAACTGTTTCCTAACAAGTGTTGCACTTTGTAGCTGTAACTGAAGCGTTGTTCAGATGTGCACAGGGCAACAGCAACAGTTAGAAATACAATTCGGCACTGGTTCTGAGTCACTGGGTCACACGATACAAACCTTTTGTGTGTAACTGGTCCTCAGTGTGACAAACAGCGTCCAGTAGTTTCCGTTGTCGAGTCAGTTCCTCCTCGTACTCTGCTATCGTTCTTTCAAACAGCTCAAATATCTCTTCAGCAGCCGCAGTTAGTCGCTGCTTCACAACAACTCTCAGCGTTTGGACTTTGGGCATCTTTTGCTCAGCCGATTGTCCTCCAGATGAGCTGTCGGACCCGTCTATTTCCTGGTAGCAAGCTAAGCTAAGTCCATAGGCATCGTAGGACACCGGGAGATAATGCAGATGTCAAACGTGTTCAGATAAAGTGAAGAGTCTATTCAGTCGCGTCTATAGGGACATTTCGGGTCCGTGAATAATAAAGTTTGGTTTCCATTACAGCTACTCGACTAGCGCTGTGTGGCCGACTTCTGTCGCCGTCTATTTCCTGTAAACAAGCTACGCTAACGTCCGTTACCTCAGTCTTTAACTTCTACTTGGCTATAAAGGTCGATGAGTTTGAGGTGAAACATCATAAAAGTCCTCCAACACGTTCATCCACTCAGGCTCCGCTGTTTCTCTCCGATTTATGTTTTCTTAACAAACGTAACCGCAAGAAAACACCGGAACAAGTCTGGCATGCTAGGTACGACGACTTCCGGTACCACTTTTGTTGATTTTCAAAAAAAAAGTGATCAGCCTTCATTTACACGCCAAACTCTCTTAAGTAATAATTAATAATACATTAATTTAAATTCTTCTTAACATTTTCAAATGTTCTTTAAATATATAAAGTTTCCCTCTTTATTCGTCATTATTATTGTCTTTGTTCTGGATTATTTTTATTTTAAATCAAACATCTGTTCAGCAGCAGGAACTCTCCTGTGGAGGTTATTCCTTGTGTCCTTAGATTGTTAATACTGATCCATTAACATGCAAGCCATTTTCCAACATCATGTACTGTCGGATATTTTAATCTGTAAAAGTCAGTGTTGAAATATATCTGTGATGAAACTCAGGTGTTCAACAACAGTATGATTTTGTGCGGAACATTTAAATGAGAAGTACTGAAAGGTGAAGTGAATTGTGCTTTAGTTCTTGGGTTGAGAGTGTAGTGAGACGTGGTCGTGGTCAGACATCAGCTGACTGAAGTGGTTCTGCCTGCCAGACAGCAGCAGAGTGTCATTTATAATATCTAAAGAATCTTACATCAGGTAAATAAACACAATTATAACAACAATCCAACTCAATACATGTCAATGGAGACACATTAGAAAGAATCTGCTATTATATATTTCGTTTATTCAGCACTTCAGACAACAGTTACAAGTTACTTTACAAAAAATCTTTACAGAAAATCTTTACAATATTTTGAGCTGCTGGTGGCGAAGACCGTACACTTCCTGCAGGGATTTCAAATTAAAAGTAAACTGTGAAGTAGTAACTGGAGAACAGAGCAGATCTGCAACAGATGCTTCAAATGTTTCTACTCTCCAACAAAACTTTAAATTACTTAAGTATGAATTCAAACCGGTTACAGAGCACAGAAAAAAATAAAATCCCTGTTTAATCTGCAAATATGTTACAGTATTTTTTTTCTTCTTTCAGATTAATGATAGCAGATTTGACACTTTGTTAAAATTATAGCCTTGTTGGCATTTTTATTTCATTAATGATCTCATTTTGGCACATTTATAGGGTGTAAGTAGCATCTGTCAATATGTCCTGTTTTATTTTTAGGAGTTGTTCTTTGCACTTAAACTAACTAATGACTCAAAAGTGGAAAAGTTGAATTAATTTTTCTGAATGAGGCTCAGTGGGACTCTGCTGCCATCCAGTGGACATCAGGGAAAACTTCATCACACTGGTTAGAAAGGAGAGTTCTCAACAGTAAATCAAGTTTCTCTACTTAAAATTAATAGACTTTAAATAATGTGGAAGATTTTCATGTGGAAAAATATCTGTTAAGTCACTATCGCCGAATGACTGAGCCTCTGGCCCACCGATGAAACATGTACTCTGGGTGTCAGTGGTGACTTTCCCTGGAAAATATCACAACAGTTAGTGACGCTTTCACCGAGCAGTAGCTGGTTAACCAGAGAGAGGAGGTGCTTGGTTCAGAATGTGAGTTTTCTTTGCTCTGTCTCTGCTGGTGTTGGGAGTAAATGTTTAACTGCACTGTTAACAGTCACGGCCCAACAAACAAACGCAGATAACTGCTGCCAGTGCAAGAAATCTTCAAGATTGCCACTTTAAAGAGTAGATCACTGTGTAGTATAATGTGCATAAAAGCTACAGTGAGCAGTTGTTTTAGGAAATTACTTAACTTTAAAAAAAAAAAAGAAACTATGAATGAACATTCTGAGTCTCATCCTTTAACTCTGTAATCAAGTCTTTCAGTAAACATCCTGTTCATGGGGAAGAAACATGTCAGAACAAAATCTGTATTTGTTACAGTGAACAGTTTGAGCCTGATCTGAGGTATTTCTAAATGACTGCGTGTTCCTCGTGTGTTTTAAATGGATCATACCAGCATTCACTGTCTACACACAACATAATTTGTACTGTTGACTGAAGCAGAACAAAAACTGCTTCCAATTAATCAAAGACAGGAAACTTGTGTATGTATAATTAGCAGACACTTTGTAAGGATTATCTCTGACAATTAATCAGATCTGATAAAGTCCTACTCATTGATACATATATTAATTTACAGTGTTATAAACTGATGGTGTGGATGTGACGAGCCAGCAGCTCAGGAATGTACCAACACAAAATGTAAA
>CAEMYA010000404.1:570936-587520 GCA_903131615.1 Diplodus sargus | reverse complement strand
GAGCTGGAATGGGCCAGAAACTTGAAACTTGGCCCAATGATTGGAAATGATGTGCATCAACTTATATTAAAATATGAGCCCAGTCAGCCAGATGGTGGCGCTGTAACGAAGGCTTGAAAATGCGTTTTTGGGAAGGCCAGGCCCCTCACACCGTAAGTCCGATTGACTTGAAATTTGACACACAAGTCCAGCTCCATGTGCTCTACAAAAAAGCCAATCAGACCATGAAGCTCCGCCTACTTAGATTTTTTGCTAATTAGCATAATGTGAAAAACAGTAAAATGAATAGAACTTTTGAAAGATTGACTCTATCAACACCAAATTTGGTATATGGCTTTGAGGGAAGACCAGACACATTTCTACTATAAATGAGCCAGATTTATCAAAAAACATGGCCGCCACAGACCAATGTATTGTCGCAATGGGCGGAGCTTAGACATGATTGGCCATAACTCCCACGCCCTTTGCCCTATCATCACAAAACTTGGTGGGTAGGTTCAGAACTGTACTGGGAATCTGCCTGCCAAAGCATGTTGAGCGCAACCTATAGGGGGCGCTATAAATGCAACATATGCGTATCTCGAAGACCATTGGACGGAATTTCACCCAATTTGGTATGCATAGTCTAGGGGCGAGTATTAACAAATATCCTGAGTACCATGTTGATTGGTGAAAGTGGGCGTGGCCTATTCGTCATTCACCATCATTGTTTGCGTTTTATTCATTTATGGCGAGCTGGAAGGACCCAGAGACACGAAACTTGGTACGTTGCATATAAATGATGTCCAAATGCTGCTCCGAAAATTTCATCCCGATCCGTCGGATGGGGGCGCTATAACATAGGGTGTGAACTTCGAAAGGCTCTCCCTGCCAAGCCATAAGTGCTATTGACTTGAAATTTTTCAAACATGTCCTCCTGATAGTCCTCTACAAAAAAGCCTGTTGCACCAAGAAAGCCGCTATTACAGATTTTTTGCTAATTTGCACGATGTTAAAAACAGTAAAATGAATAGAACTTTTGAAAGATTGACTCTATCAACACCGAATTTGGTATATGGCTTCGGGGAATCAAAAGACATGTTTCTACTATAAATGAGCCAGATTGGTCAAAAAACATGGCCGCCATGGACCAATGTATTGTCACAATGGGCGGGGCTTAGACATGATTGGCCATAACTCCCACACCCTTTGTCCTATCATCACAAAACTTGGTGGGTAGGTTCACAACAGGACTAGTAATCTGTCTACCAAAGCATGTTGAGCTCAGCCTATAGGGGGCGCTATAAATGCCATTAGCATGTAGCTGAAAACCAAATTTGAAGAAATCTGGGGCTTATCATGCCTGTGTGTTGCACAGATCTTTGAGGGACACAGCGGCCGATGTCATCGACTGCAGGGGATGAGGGTCAGGGTGGCCGGTTTGGGGCAAAAGAGGTTAGAACCCGCGGATTGCCGCTTGCGGCTATATTTTATTCTTTTTTTTCTCTCTCCTGAGACAAAGTTAAAGATAAAGCGCCAGTTGTTAAGTTAAAATTTGCATGACATATTTTGAGATATATAAGTTAATAAAATGTATAAATAATTTCTGTTTAAAATGTGTGACATTAAAATATAATTTCATGAGTTCTGAATGTTTAAAAGAAGTTTAAGTAATTCTTATTACGTGTGAGAGTTCATGACCTTTAAGAGCTTATACACTTCTGGGTTGACCGGAGCGTCAGTGACGAGGAAGAAGGAGCAGAGATTTAATGGCGTCAAGCAGCTAACAGTTGATTGTGTGTGTCCGTCAGTGTCGTGTTTTATCACAGTGAACTGTTGTCGGACGATGTGCTGTGAGTGTGTGAGTTGGACTCTCCATCGCAGTTGAAGTGTTTGTGTTTTATTGGACACAAAGCAAGTTCGGCTAAGCTAGCTAGCCGGAGCTAAGCTACGCTAGCAGGAGCTAGGTTAGCGGCCCGGCCATTGTCGAGAGGAGGTCTGCGCTGATGGGAGGAGCTTTGTTGGGTCGACACGGAGAGTGGCGCCAAAGAAGATCGCTTCGCTGCCGCAGAGGGACATGGAGGTTTATCGCGAGCATTTTGTTTTCACAGACTAACCTCGCCTCATAACGAGACCTCCTATCAGCTCGGAGCTATGTCTGCAAGTCCAGATTTACGTGATGCCGATAATGACGCCATCGTGTGCAAGTAACTGTTAACTGTTTTCTCCTTCCTTGTTTAATTTTACTGTGACTTACGTTTTCTCTATTCATACCACTCATTCAATTGTTTTCCAGCTGCCTGTAAGATAGTACGAGATAGTACGCAAGAGCTTCAGGTACAAACAACCAGATCTTCCATCGCAGGCTGAAGCTGTGAGGAGTTGAGCTCGGAGTCGATCGAGAACAAAGAGGGTAAGATTTGTTAGATTAGATCCGTTTTTGGTAGTGGTGTCAACAATAATCGATTCGGCGATGCATTGCAACGCGGGGCATGCACGAATTAGCATCGATGCGGCAACGTGCCACGATCAATTATGTCACTGTTTATTTTCTGGCCTTGAGTGGACAATAAAGTTGTAAAGTTTCAATTACTTCCGATGGCATTTCCGGAGCAACGTTGCAATGACATGCGCAGCCTGTAGCTACATGCTAAGCGGCAGCACTGGCTAGCATAACAACGGCAGTATCAGGGCCGTCCCTGTGTGTGAACGGATAATCCGGAGGTGCGGAGTGAGGGCGTGTCAGTCTGACAGTCTGATAACTACACAGGTCCTTCACTCAACTAAATACAGAGAAATGTCCCACAAAGCAACGTTACAGGACCGAACAAGAGTAACGTAGTAACTGTAACTGTCTTTGGCAACTTATATGAGGAAAACAAATACCGCAGCTGTACGTGGAGCAGCGTCCGTCCTCCCGCCTGTCCTCCTGACTCTTCCTCACATTTCTGCTCCAAAAACAGCGTCTGTCACCGGCAAACAACTTATACTCACCGAGTGTTTGTGATGAAAATAAATCACCGCGACCGTCAGCCCTCCCGACCGAGAATTCAGGGAGCTTTCCCCCAGAAAACAACCTTCATCCCCGCGAGTGACAGAGTCAGACAGCGATGTTTGGTGGGTCAGAATCTCAATCACTACACATTATAACAGCATCCATATGATTATAAACTGTCCGCGGGTTTGGATTAACAGAGGGGAACACCTGGGGAAACAGGAGAGTGATAATACACACATAGCAGCCAATAAAATCTGTTGTTCAATATCTGACTGCTTGTATTGCCTCATGACTGATGAAAAATTTGCCTTGTTGTGTGCAGTAGAATTTTGATGCATCGCAATGCATCGTAGAATCGAATTGAATCGAATCGCTACCTGGTGAATCGTAATCGAATCGTGAGGGCAGTGCCAATGCACACCCCTAGTTTTTGGTCAATGTGACTATTATTCGGGCGCATTAATAGATGTGTTGTGTCCATACACAGTGCATCGCGCAGTACTGATTGTCTTTATTAATTGTTTTTACAGCTGCTGGAAGCGAGACAGAGTGCTAGCTGAGGATAAGGTGGACCTTTGGAAGTACGCCGCCATAGACCTGATGTCTGAGGAGGAAGACGGCACAAGACGGCGGGGTGTCTGGATGGAGCCGGGAGCTCACCGAGCTCTGCGCCGTGCTGCAGTCGAGCAGTTACCTCCAGCTCTGAGGCGGCAGACAGACACTTCACGGTGCTGCAGCATTTTGGGCTTCTAGTGAGCTTCCAGTTTTTGTGTGGGCAGATTATGCTTTGTACATAGTTGTGGTGTGTTTGTGTTAATAAAGCTCTTTCTTTGAATAAACAGCACCTTCCTGGCATTTTCCTTTCCTCAATAAATTCATTCATGTCTTTGATGATATCATAAATAGAAAATAAATAAATGAATAAATGGATGAATAAATATATATATATATATATATATATGTATATATATATATGGGGTGGGGTTTATATTTATAATGACCCAGGGTGACCAATAGTGACAGATCTGCCAACCAATCACGAGTGATTTTTCGTGTTTAAAAGTAGTGGTTTCATCCAATACTGAGTGAGGATATTCAAGCCAGCCCACACATTCTCTGACCAGGCGTGGTTTCGCTGCTATTCATATGCAAATTAGAGTCGTTCGCACCTCCGGGAGCTCCACATACGTCATGGTTCGTTTCCGACAATTTGTGGCACAGTGAACGCGGCGTTTGCAGGCTGTAAATTGTCGTTAACTGCCGAAAATTAGGGAGATTTTCGGGCGTTTACGGGGACGAAAAGTGTGGTGTTAAATCTGTAGGAGGAGTTTGTTAAAAAACGAGGTATGAATATGTTAAAAATGACGATGAACATCAAAATGGCTGACTTCCTGTTGGACTGAGGGTATGGGTCCAAAAGGGTTTTTTGTGCGTCTGCTCATGATAAATATGCATACCAAATATCGTTCATGTATGTGCATGTAGGAGGCAGGACATAACAATAGGGGGGGCTATAGAGTCCCCAGGCTACACCCACACTGAATGACATTGAATTATCACATTTTTTGCCAGATGTGACGTATTTTCCAAATTTGGGGACTTTTGGGGTATGTTCAGGCCTCCAAAACTGAGCTTACTTTTGAGAAGAATAATCATTAAAGCTGTGAGCAGCAATGATCGGGCCCTCGCAGGCTGTGCACGTTGGGCTGTGGGGCCGTCGGGGGGCGCGCTCACCTGTTACTTGCATGTGATGTTGTGGAGAAAACAAGCTGTAAATGTCATGTGAATCGGATGATGTTTGTCTGACTTCCTGTGTCCAGTGGGTGGAGCTATGGATATGTCACAGTTTTGATGCACAGATATATTCAGGACGACTCCATCTACATGCCTGAGAAATTTGGTGGGGTTGATGCGTCACAGCAAATGAGAAAATGGTTTCCATTGTCACACTCGCCAGGTATGAAGTAGGCAAAAGCTTTCAACAGCTTTTGTTCTTCAAGGCATGAGGATGATATTGAGTGAATGTGAAGACTGTGGTGTTAAAACTCTAGGAGGAGATAATTTTTGAAATTATGAGGTACTGCATTATTTCAAAATGGCGGCCAAATTTAAAATGGCCGACTTTGTATTGATGTGTAGATGTATTCAGGGCAACAATGTCTACATGTATGAGTAATTTGGTGGAGATGGGTTATTGTATGTTGAAGTGAGAAGGACTTGATGCTTCACGGCGAAGGAAAAAAATGGTTTCCACCGTCACGCCCACAAAGTACGCAAGAGATGAAAGCTTTGAACAAGTTTTGATCTTCAAGGCATGAGGATGATACTCAGTGAATTGAAAGACTGTGGTGTTAAATCTGTAGGAGATAAAATAGCATCACACATCAAAATTGACGACTTCCTGTTGGACTGACGGTATCGGTCCAAGACGCTTTTTTGTGCGTCTGCTCATGATGAATCTGCTGCCAAATTTCGTTCATCTACGCGCATGTAGGAGGCGGGCCTGAACAATAGGGGGCGCTACAGAGCCCGCAGGTCACGACCACGCCCAGTGACATTAAATTAACACATTTTTCGCCGGATGTGACGTATGTTCAGGCCCCCAAAACTGCAGTCGAATTGGGAGAAGTATAATAATAATAGTGAAAGAATTCTTGCGATTACAATAGGGACCTCACAGGTCGAGACCTGCTCAGGCCCTAACTAGAACTGCAAGCAGTTATGAATGTGGGCCAAGCCCCTCCGCGCACCGCAGAGCCCACGGAAGTTGGCCCCAAAGGATGATGGGCTCGGGGCAAAAGTGAGGATACAGGGCAACGTCTGAGCCGTGATCTTCAATGTAATGAGAAGTGCACTGGAAGTGCAAAAGGCTAAATGTGTGCAGATTTGGATTTGTTGTACTAAATCACGCCCACTTTGTTCTTTAAAATGTGGAAGTTAAAGGCAAAAACGCATTTGCATCAGTCATAGTGCCACCTATTGGCCAATTTGCACAAAATTTGGCACCGAGCCTCTGAATGACTTCAGGAACAATTGACTTAAGTTTGATGTTGAAAACATTTAGTTCGACCGAAATATGAAACGATATGTGTTTTTTAGCTAGCAAAAATCGTTTGGTTAAAACTAGCAGACTTTTCATCAGACACATCTGGAGATTCCATGTGCAAAGTTTCAGGAAGATGGCGCTTAAATTGTAGGAGGAGTTCGAAAGTAGGTTTTGCATATGTGGCGATTTAGCGAAGGAAATGTGCAGCAGAAGTGGGCATGTCCTATGTCAGAAAACCCAGCTCTATTCAGGGAACATATGAATAAAAGATTTGCGAATGTGTTATTTAAAATGTGGAAGTTACAGGCAAAAACGCAATTGCATTCATTATAGTGCCACCTAGTAGAGTACATGTGCAATTTTTGGTGTGGAAGAACTGTGTCCTATTCTATATGTACCATATACATTTCAAAGCTCTCAGCATAATAGTTTGGCTGAAATTAATGTTTGTTGTTTATGTTGTAATAAGCCACGGCCACATTGACCAGTCATGACCACCTTCAAGATATGGCCCAAGGATTGGCCCAACATCTGATTGAATTTCGTAAAAATCGGTGCAGCCGTTCAAGAGATATAAACACCCGAAATTTTTAGCACCCCCTAGTAGCCCAAATTCGCCAAATTCGGCTCATTGCTTCCCAGTGTCATGGCAACCAAGGAAAACACATCTGCTTGCATCCGCGTTCCCTTGGCCCCTCGGGCTTGGCCCCCTAACTAGAACTGTAAGCAGTTGTGAACGGGGGCCAAGCCCCCTCGAGTGACTCGGACCCCGCGCACCGCAGAGCCCATGGAAGTTGGCACCAAAGGATGACCGGCTCGGGTCGCCAAATTCGGCTCATCCCTTCCCAGTGTCATGCAAACCAAGGATCTCAAATTTGGTGTTAATAGCATTTAGTTTGACTGAGATATCAACAGTTTATATTTTTGTAGCTAGCTACAGAAATTTGTTCGTTAACAATGTGCGCATTTTTTGACCGAGCAAAATTATTTTGATAACTTTAGATCAGGTCCAGCTGAAGAGTGTACGTGCCAAGTTTCATGCAGATTGGACAAAATCCCAAGGAGGAGTTAGAAAAAGTAGGGTTTCCATTGCAAAGTGATTCAGCTCCATTCAGGGAATCTGGGGATACAAGGTTTTTGAATGTACAACATACAGTGTGGGAGTTATATGCTAAAACGCGTTGGCCTACGTTATAGCGCCCCCTGCAGGCGGATATATGTAGTTTTTTTGTGTCTGAGGTACGTGCAGGTGTTGGCCTGCAGCACCACTTTTAGCAAGAGAAAAATAAAACAAAAATCTTACAATTACAATAGGGTTCCTAGCACCGCTGGTCCTCGGAAACACCTCTGCTTGCATACGCGTCCCCCTGGCCCCTCGGGGTTGGCCCCCTAATAAGAAGAATCCCTGCAGATACAATAGGTCCTCGCACTGGTCAGTGCTCGGGCCCTAAATATGGAAGGAAAAGCACAAGACAGGATCGTTAAAACTCAAGGATGCATAGATTGATTCAGTGGGAAACTGAATGCACACAAAAGACTGAGACAACAAGGTTTTCAATGCACCACTATTTCCATTTAAATAAATGTTTTGGTAAATTTTGTCAAGGCTGAATAAGCCAGGAGTGTCAGGCCAGGGTTAAAACAAGCTGAATGAAATATGTTAATCAAAGAGTAGACATAACAGGACAGCTACAGTCCCTCATAACTGGAGACCATCAGCCCCGTCAGAACTGAGAGGGCGCGCTTGACAAGAACCTTAAACTGAGCAGAAAAACAGACATGACATGTTAAACAGGCTGTTCTGCTAATTTGCTCAACTTTCATTTAACTTTTAAAGGTATACTCTCAGATCTAAATCTCAGCTCACTCTGCACGCACACTGTTCCTCATTCTGTCTGACTGTCAAACACATTCATAGCCAACTCGTATCAAACCTAACATGTCCTTTGCCTCTCTGTGTAACTCACACACACAGCCACCCACACACACTCTGCCACACCTGTCCTTCCTGGCCTTGTTGCCCGTTGGAGTCCTATTCCTGAAGATTTCCCGGTAAAACCTTGTGGAGCGTGAAACTGGCTGTCTGCTCCATGGCTGCCCACCCAGCACTGCAGGTGTTTGTGTGTGTGTGTGTGTGTGTGTGTGTGTGTGTGTGTGTGTGTGTGCGCGCACGCGTGCGTGTGTAGATATATGTACAGATCTCAATTAAATTAAATACAAAACCAGTGCCCAGATCCATGTAGAATTAAGTCGATTACCGAGTGCAGTATAGTTCCGCAGCTCAAGGATGAAAATGTATGATTACTACTCCATGGAAATGCAATCAAAGTTCATATGTGTCTTGCCTACCAGTTTATAACAGTTATTATTGAGAGCTGACAGGGAAAAGAACGGAATTTAGCATTTTTAACTGCACTCTGTAATGGACTCGTCGGGTTTCCCAACAACGAGCAAGCTGCTGGAAGAGAGTGGTAAGTTGTGTTGTCTTTTCATGGCGGTTTCTTGCTGGAGTCATAGACTGCAGTGTATTGTTATCGTGCGGTCTTTTCTGAGGTTGCTAAAACTACATAAGCTAGCAGTCGGAAAACTTGATCTCTCTCTTACTCTGTGTCACGGTGTGTTAGACCATGGATTAAATTTACCCCGGAATATCCCTTTAAACAGAAATTATAAATGATATGATTAATCGTCTGTGTTACAGGGGATGAACAACTTGGCTGGTGTAAGTACATTGCTTATTTTGTTGTATGTTTATTTTTCATGTGTGTATTCACTGCATAAGACTCTTCGTGTTTTGTTTTAAAATGCTGTATAATTAATTATTTAACCCATACACACAAATATGCAGATCTGGGTCAGTAGGTGGCAGATCTAGCAGGCTCCTATCAATTTGTGTTTCATTCATTCTTTTCATATTCAATAGTGAGTCCAAAATTAGAAAATTACAAAAAAATGCAGTTTGTTATTCATTTCTGAATCCAACACACTTACAGAAAAAGAAGACAAATAATGACTTTGTTGTACCTTAAAAAACGCATAAATAAAACTTATAAAATACCATAAGAAGGTTAAATAAGTGCAATATAAAGAGTGGACATGGACTGTCCTCCCCATAACAGTTCAGTAATTAGTTTGTATTTGATAGTTTGCTATTATGGTATGTTAAGGGAATTTATTTGTAATCTGGGCTTTCTGTCATTCTTGCAGGTGCCTCATGCACTATGGCACATGGATGGATGGACACCGGTTAAGAAGACATTTGCTGAGGTGACCATGGTCAAATAAGTCCTCATACACAAATACTGCTAAAAGACTAAAGTAATCAAATGCTCTGCATTGTTTTGCAGCTGTGTGGAATACTGTTAGACACTTCTTTAAGAAGTTTCACTGAGAAGAGACACGTTAGTAAAATGTCTTTACACTACCAGCTGAAATAGTCCGTTGTTACAGGTTGGTTAAGGCAATCTGCATTATTCTGCACCATTGTCAGAAATGTTCAATGTTTTCATGATTCTGCTTAAACTGTGCTTTATAAAGTGCTGCTGTGTTGTATACTAAAGATGGTGATTTTAATAGAGGCCTTTTTTCAACATTTTTAAAAGTGTTGATATATGCTCCAGAATAGCTCCAGTATTGCTCATGTTTGTCTCTAAAGGAGGGCTCAAATAACGCTCTGTCATGTCGCAAGCAAGGCTCCTTTAGCTCCTCAGGAATTTTAGGAGAAACAAGTGAGAAATCTCAGTTTTGTCTCCCCAGTGCTGGAAAGGAGCAAGCTCTGAGCAGTAAAATTATGGCTCCAGTATTGCTAACTTTTGTGTCCAAAGGAGGGCTCAAATAAAGCTCCGTCATGTACTTAGCAAGGCTCCTGTGGCTAGCTGTCAAGTCTCACCTGTTGCTCCTAAGGAAATTTATGAGAAACGAGCGAGAAATGTTTGAGACCAAAAAAGACTACAACGAGACTCCATGAGCCGTAAAGAAGCAAGCTTTGAGCAGTAAAATTTTCCTCTGGGCAGGCCCTCTCTAGAAAAAGTGTGTTGTTTGTCCGTTCAGGGCTACTGTAGAAACATGGCAATGTAACACGTTCACCCTCTGTACACCCTCTGTAGGTATAATGTTAAGCAAGAAAATATGTAAGAAAATAAGTACAAAAGTTGACATGTCAGTATGACAGGATAGATTGAATTGTTGACTGTTGTCAGCTACACATACCCCTGTCATACACATTGCTCTCACCTGTACTGCTTCCCTCTCTCTCTCTCTCTCTCTCTCTCTCTCTCTCTCTCTCTCTTTCTATTTTTCTCTCTCTCTCTCACACTCACACTCACACACACACACACACACACACACACACACACACACACTCATACACATGCTAAGATGGGAGCATCTCGTTCATGTGTAGAAGTTGAGGGGGTCGTTCAGAGGACAGAAACACACAGGCAGTCTCTCGTCTGCCCTTCACTTAAACCCTCACACACACACACACACACGCGCCTCCTCCTCTCCTTTTTCCCCTCTGCCCTCAACTTAAACCTTCACCCCAATCTTACCCCAGCCATCTCCACGTAGCCTTAACCCCCACCTGACATCCTCCACCCACTGCCCCATTCCCCTGTTACCTCTACTGCCCCCTCCTCTGCCGATCACCCAGCCACCCCACCACATACACACACAGGGCAAGTCATTTCAAATGACTTCAAATCCTTGATTGGTAATATATGCACATGTCAGATTAAGAGAACACGCTCCTTTTCTTTGATCTGTAGTAGTGAGTGTTTCACTACAATATATTAACTTGAAATGGGTCTTTGAATCATAAAACTGACTTCAAACATTTGAATATTTAATTTAAAACTTTATACTTGCCAGTTCCCATTACAGATATAATGAAAATGTAGTGTATCCACTTGCAATTTACAAGCTTTGTCTTAGGCTCAGTCTGCAAAGTCCAAACTGAACTCACACTGGTAGTGTGAAGGTAATATGAGGTAAGTACTTTAATAGCATTTCTATTTCTATAAGAGGAGTTGTCATATATGGTCCATGTTACACCCACATTTGTTTTACATTTTATTCATGTAGATTATTTCTGGGCTTTTTTTATACCTTTATCTAAATGCATGTTGTGTGCCGCAATGTTAAAACACGGGAATAAAGTGACAGGCAGCAGGAGTGTGAGAGTCAAGCACCTGTGGTTCACTTTTACTGGGAGAAAACCTCCGGCTGCCAAATGGAGCTATGCTGTGCACACACACACACACACACACACAGAGAGAGAGAGAGAGAGAGAGAGAGAGAGAGAGAGAGAGAGAGACAGCTGTTGTTGGGGAGCCCTGAGCGAGTTCACGTTGGTGAAGACACAGCAGGAGGCTATGACCTCCATACACACTGATCTGATGGAGGAATGAGGGAGGGAGGGCAGAGCATCTGTCTGATGTTGAACTCTCCTCTGAGCCTCAGTGATCCTGGCAGTGAAGGGGAGTTTAAACTGCTTAAGATACTGAGGGGGCAGTCCACTGATTCTACATGTCAAAGTCAATGAACCAGCCATGAGTATTACTGGAGTCATAGTGAGGTCATCATGGTTATCTCAGCTTGAAAGTGAAGAGTTGAGTTTGAAAGATGTGGGCATTGATCAGGACAGGAGGGTGAAATGAAAGACACATCAAAATGCCATATTAAGCGTAGGATTTCAGCAGTTTAGGGACCACGCGGATCATATCGAGGGATAGGGATGGCCATCAATGCTGAACTAAAATGTCACAAGATCAGAAACTATTGGCAAAATCAGACACACTTTTTTGTGACTTTTATAAAATCTATTCCTGCAAGTCGATCAGACTAAAACTGTAAGATTGTTCTCTAAGCACGGTGACTGCACTAATGCAGATGCTGAACTCAGTGGTTGGCAGCCATCTGACTACACCAGTTGGGTGTAGCCAAAACAATAATATGAGCTATGATTATTGAAAAACATGAATATGAATAATACTGAAAGTGTAATAAAAATAATGATGATGATGGTGATTATAGTCCAGCAGGACCACAGCAGCAGGACCCGTCATTTGTGTGACACTGTGTCACATGCCACACTTCATGATGTTAAGAGACATTCAGGAACAACAATGGAGGAGAGGATAATAATCACTAATGTTTGTGGACACCCAACGCTGTACGAAAACACATCTACTTGTATCAACACGTAAGTCATCTGATCAATCTGAACTCCAGAAGGTCACAAGCTTTTTAGAAGTTGTTTGCTTGTCGTCTTGCCGACAAACCTGACAAATCATTCAGGCTTCTTACAAGGCAGCATTATGATGTTGTTATTTTCAATCTACTGCCTCGGATCACAGCGAAGTCCCTTTTTTTTGGGTTCATACCGATGTGGTATCATGGTCTACTTGCTGGTCACAGTTAATATTCTTTTATTTTAAAACACCTTTTAATAAACTGCCACTCACCGGCGACAGATGGACAGGCAAGTCACATAAAACTAATAATCATGTGATTGAAATTGCTGCTCATGCAAAGTGAGGCAAACATTCTCTTTGCATTCTTAACGCACTAGAACATGGGAGCAGCAGCATCCTGGATCAGCTGGAGTGGCTGTAGAGGCGCACTGGGGCAGCCTGATCAAAGAGAACTGCAGTAATCTAGCCATGAAGTAGTGAAAATGTGGTCTAATGTTTCTGCATTGTTTTGACACAGACTGTTCCAGAAGATACTCTCAGATCACTGATGGAAACATCTGGGATAATGTACACAACTCAGTACACATATCCAGCAAAAGTCTAGTTGTTTTTAGACATTAAATACAGAAATCTTTAATTGAAAGTTTTCACAAGATGTAACTGATGTAAAATATGACATGAAACGAACTGCCATTGATGTAGAAGTAGCATGTTACTGTAGTATCTGGTGGAGGTTTCAGTGTCATATCACTTATAATGTGTCTGATTACATAGTTTGATTCCTGTAATATTTTACAATGAAAACACTCAGCAGGATTTTATCTTTAGCCTTTATTAGTCCAGGGTAGTTCACATTCACACTGAAGCTGTTCAGTTAACCCACAGTCTGGTTTAAGCAGCTCCCCTGCAGCAGTTTAGGGTTACAGGCCTTGCTCAAAGGCAGCTCGTTGGTGATAATAAGGGAGAGGCAAGTGCTACGCTTTCACTATCTCCAGCCATACTGATCTTGCTGGTCCTGACAGGCCATCTTCTCAACCCTTTAGCACAGCGCTGCCCCCCCTTAGAGCTGATAGTGAGGCTTGAACTCATGCTGGCTGTCTTGCTGCGGTTATAGTTACAGTATTCACAGCTCTCATCCATGTTATAATCAATCACAGCGGGAGCAGTCGGTGTGGTCTGACCCTGTTTGCAGGTACCTGTGGGACTCTGTGGTGTATTGTCCTGTTTGTGGCTCTGCTGCAGCCTCAGACAGGGAGGAGCAGCAGGGAGCTGCCTGCTGTCGACACACACGATTTATGACGCCTCATCTCACTTTGAAGAAGGACTTCTGTTGGTACACACAGACTGCTGTCACACACACACACACACACAGAGAGAGAGAGAACACACAAACACACACACAGAGAGAGAGGGAGAGAGAGACAGAGAGCAATGTGTCTGTGTTGAAGTAAATCAGTCACACAGACAGTTAAGTCCTGGTCAGAAATATATTCTTCTTCAAATATGATGCTATCATCATAACTGAACTATAATAAATGTGTTATATTTCACATGCGTTATATGGTCTTTCATTAGACTGAACAAGGTGTGTGTGTGTGCGCGCATAAATGCCTGCATTTGTGGGTGGAGTTACAAGTGACCTATGGCTGAACCCTAAAGACACTTCCTTTAGCTGTACTTTGACAGAGCACACACACAGACACACAGGAGTTGTTGTGGTTTGAAAACAAGCAGTCAGCAAATAATGAGTTCTGTTAAAAAGCCATTCACACACTGAGAGAGGTAGAAGGATGAAGAATGATACTGCAACAGGAGAGGTGGAGAAAGAAAAAAGAAAGAAAGAAAGAAAGAAAGAAAGAAAGAAGAAAATTAACAAAAAGAAAAATATAAATAGGGCAAGAAAAGCAGAAGGAAACAGAGAGAAAACAAAGACAGAGGAGGAAAGAGGGAAGGACAGGAGTGACCTCTGTCTGAACTCACTGAATGAACTTCTGCCTGGGTGTACTCCAGTTAACCTGTCTCACACACACACACACACACACACACACACACACACACACACACAAACACGCACACACACACCGTGCCAGGAGGCAAAGTTTCAGCTTATATAATGGAGAGCAGGAGGATAATATGTGTGTTTCCAGTTCAGCTTTGGAAGTATGAATGGGAGCTGATCCTGGCATTAGTCAAGTCAGCACTGGCTCCTCTCTCTCCCTCTGTCTCTCACACACGCACACATGCACAGAGACACACACACAAATGCACAAGCATCCATATACACAACAGCAGAAACGTGACCTCCAGTTTTTCAAGTCAAACATTTCACTGATGAGAAAACATGACGTGAGGCAGAGAAGCAGTGAGTGTCTGTCGGCGCCTGCGGACTGACGTGATTTTATCTCGGAGTCAGTCAGAAACATTAGAAAGGTCATTTCTGAAGCTGGCAGTAGTGATGGGCTGATAAAACTGAACCGACACATACAGATGTCAGTATTAATATAATCAATTTGCTATTAATTATCTTTATAACAAAGGATCACTTGAAGACTGTACCAGGCACTTCTTGGAACCAGATGCCACAAAGCATTCGTGAAAGGACTGACCACTTCTCCAGAATGAGCTGTGGACATGCAGGCTGCCTGGTTAAAGACATGAAGATCAAGTCCCTGGAGGAGTCCCATTGAGCATAGAAGACCGAAGAAGTGAAACAGTGGCTACACAGTGATCCTGCAGCATAAAGTCTGTGAACATGCTCTCTGTGTATTCAACAGACAACACCACACTGACCTCAGGGTGTCACGGTGATTTATTTAAAAAAAACTTTTACCAAGAGAATAACAAAAAACATAAAGATAACTTAAGAAATTCTACTTTTCTATCTTCTTAACTTTGAATAGTGAAAAACCAAAGCCATGAGTCGAACAGGGTTCTCTTAATGTTGGGAACAATTTTGGTCTGTATATCAGATCCCACATGATGAGAAAATATCTAAACATGTGATTCATAGAGAAATCATCCATCTGCAGACCTACAGGGAAACAGTCCAGGCCTGAACATGAGCTACATCTCACCTGCCTCCTTCACAGGGTGTGATCTCAGGTGTGAACCTGCACCTCCATTTCCCTTAAGCATCGCACGTATGAAATAATATGCATCAACAACCCACTGACCAACACTGACCATCCTGAACATACAACCTGCCTGCTTTGACTGGACTGTGTTTGTCTCTTTGTCCAGTGTGAAGACATGTTAGAAGAAGTTCTTACAGTGAAGAGTGCAAAACAAGTGTCAAGGGCCTCGTTCAGCCCCCTCACACAGATCCTACTAAAACCTTGATTTAATATTGAACATTTTAATGATTGGAACATGTCCCTACCTTTTTAATAAAGCAGAGTGGCATTATTATTTTTCTTCGCAAGATAGTTTCACTGAGTCCTTTCTCCACTGTACTGTGATAAGCTAACTCGCTCTGCTATAAAACTTCCTGGCACAAAGCCTTCAGGAAGTCAGGTGGCATGACAGAGTCCAAGACAACTGGAGTGTGAGTCTTGTGTGAAAGTCAAACATTGACGTAGTAATATTTTTAGATTCAGCGGTAGTTGACATTTTAAAAACAAAGTCATAGTTTGGTTTGTTAAGGCACCACAAAGAATTGGTTAGGTTTGGAAAAGATCACAGTCACATGGTTCTGTCACAAAATCAAGCTCCTGTCCTCTTCGAACTTTATAAGTGAGAGGGAAATCAAACATTCACATCTGGTCAACTTTGACCAGTGAAGACGTTTGTGTGTGACTGTGCCCACAGATCACAGCTCTATGTTTAGACTCTATCATCTGAGTCGAGGTGATGAGTACAGAAATAGCGCAGCAAAGTTTTTGTACAGCACTGTGGAGAAAGAAACCACCTCCGCCACCAAAGTAAAACTCAACAACACTGGCTACATGTTGCTTTTACAAATGATCTCAAGACATTACTGATTACTTACAAAGCCATCAGACACCTGATCACACCTGATCTTTATTTATCAGATCTCTTAATGCCCCTTGTCCCTCCCTGCTACCTGAGATCCTCAGATGGATCATTTGTTCAAAAGTCTAGACTGGGCTATAAACGTAGCCCACCACTTTGGAGATTTAACTCTCTTCTTTTGGCAGATAAAGAATTTTGCGAACTTATTTCAAATTCTATTGATGAGTTCCTGTCTTTCAATCTAAATGACTCCTCTTCATATTCACTGCTATGGGAGACACTTAAATGTTACCTGAGAGGTCAAATTATTTCTTACTCTGCTCTCTCTAATAAAAAGATTAATGCTAGGCTTAATAAACTTACATCTGCGATTAGTAACCTTGATCAAAGATGTG
>CAEMYA010000404.1:534325-549209 GCA_903131615.1 Diplodus sargus | reverse complement strand
ACACACACACACACACACACACACACCTGGCCTGCAAAGGTGACGAGGGCACACAGTTCATTTATTTATTAATCACAGGATACACAGAATTGTACCACAAATACAAGTTAACAGTTTCTTAATTCTGCACACACTCAGTTTGCTTGTTTACCATAATAATCTGTGTAGCGATCATGTAGCTATCCAGTAAAAATCAACAGTTCCCGTCTGGTTTGAATGTCAATTTTGAAGAATTTCTCAGGTCATCTTCTGAATTATGATAAGACTTCTAATTTTTGTTATATACAAATCTGTTGGGGTCTGATGATGGCTCACTGTATGCCAGAACCACAAACCAGGGAACCAAACCAAGCCAAGTAAAGGGCAGGTGAGTACAACCTGACATTTGAGATGTGCTGTATGGCCTTTAAGTTGTATTTAATCCACTAGTGCAGTGCCCGTAGGAAGTATGTATTCCTATAGAAAAATGGGAGGTTAAGCAGCTTTTTCATGGATGGCCAAATAAGGCTGTGTTTGAAGGTGGGACATCAGGGATATAATTGGCAGTTTTGGCTCCTTTTGATTTTACCATTATATTTCACCTTAAAAACTATTTACCTTGCCTTGTTTGGTGTTATTTTTTTCAGCACAACCTCACATGTGTGACTGTACAGTTATGTTTTCATTTTGACATACTGTAGTAACACAATGGACTGTGGAACAGCTTGCTGGAGAGCCTCAGGGTCGTGGAGACTGCTGAGGTTTTTAAAAAGAGGCTTAAGACCCATCTTTTTAACCAGGCTTTTAATTGAAAGCTTAACTCTTTTTAATTCCTTTTAGGCTGTGCTAATCAGAGCACATTTTATCCTTTTTTACTGTTTTAATCTCTCCCGTGTTTTAGCCTTTATGCTTTTATTTTTTATAGTCTCTCATGTCTTATGCTGTTATGTTTTATTCCCTTGTGTTTTTAGCCTCTATGCTTTTATGTTTTAGTCCCTCGCGTTTTTACCCTCCATACTTTAACCCTTCACTGTTTTAGTCTATCAGTTTTTAATCTCCAGTTTTCCTCATGGGGGCCTGCCAGACTAGGAGTGGCCTCTGGTCTGACCGCTGGGGGGGGCTGTCCCGTGGACAGTTCCGGCCCGGGTGACTAGAGGGCTCTGCACCTTGGTGCGGGGCCTCCTGTCTGCCCGGGTAGGGGGGGTCTCTGTGGCGGCGCTGCCTGCGACCTTGGACTGGGATCTCTCCCAGTGTGCTTGGCCCCCCCAAAGGTAGCTTCCTCTGCACCTCAGGTCTCGCTGCCCAGCCATGTCTCTGTAGTGACAGCTAGTGTTTGTGTAGGTGTGAGTGTGTGTGTCCGTGTGTCTGTGTGTTTGTGTGCGTATGTGTGAGTGTGTGTATATATTTATGTATGTCTCTGTGCATGACTGTGGGGGTGGGAGGGTTGGGTTCTTTTAATTTTCTTCTCCTGATTTTATTTGATGTTTCTCTTTTTCTGCTCTCTGTACATCTCTGTAAGGCACTTTGCGGTACTTTTCTGTATGAAAAGTGCCATATAAATAAAGGTTGATTTGATTTGATAAAATCACAAAAAAACATAAAATCAGAGTAGGAAAAAGTTTTACCAACCGATTTTAATACTTATAATGCAAATATAAATTGTTGTTTGCTAAATTTGTGCATGAGTTTTTGAAATTTACAAAGTTATATGTAACTATTTACATTTAAATGCAGGCAATGCCTCAGGCTCAGGGCTCCTCAGCTCATTCCTGCCTGTTCCACATTCAGCAGTCTCCTCCTTGTTTTTACTCACAACACAAAAAAACGACTCCACTACACACTAAACACACTACACTTTCATGTCACTGCTGCTGTCACTCTTCCGCCCCGTCCCTCCCACAACTTCCGCCTGTTCCTCAGCAACCAAATCACGTGGTTTGCCGTATAATTTTGTCATTGGTTGGTGTGGTGCCTTTTTCCACCAATAGGAACATGTTTTATTGCATACAAACACTTGCTGCTTGCGGACACTTTCGTGACAAAAGTCCGTTTTTACCGTTTCTTCCTGCACCAGACACAAAGCAAACGTGATAGCAATGTTCGCAAAAAACGTGGCGGACATTATTTACCACAGATCTGGCTTTGGACGTGCTGGCACGGGGACGTGCACATGATTATAGAGAGGCAGGGGCTCAAAGTCAGTAAAGGGCAGTATGCATGTAATTTCAGGCCTTAATAACACAATATGTAGATTGATTAATGTAAAATTAATAAACAAAGTACTTATAGAAAGCTAACTACTTAGTTGTGTATCCTGTGTAGCTGTGAGTGATATGAAACTGCCATTTCATTTGTGTCAACAAATTTTTGTCAACATGAGTTTATTCACATCATCATAATACTGAGGTTTGGAAAACATGCAATTCAGCTGCGGTTCAATGCAACACTGGTTTATTATTAGGCGATTTATTGGAGGGCAAGTGCAAACTAGACATACATGCTACACATGTAAAAATGTGACAAAACCAAGAAATGACTACTGTGACTGTTAATAGGAACAACAATGTTTACAACAGCAAAGTCACAGTAAACTCAATATCTGGAAGAAGTTTAAGATTTGTGGCAAGATAAACAGCCAACACAGACAGCTGTTATATTATTCTTAATTCTGGTTAACAAGCAGTTAGCTTAACAAGCACAAATGGACGCTCCTCTGAAATATTACTCATATTTAAATACGTTGAATAAGTGGAAGGCGACTTGTTAGCCCCCACAAGGAAGTTATGTTGCTGGTTTATAACTCAGAAAGGTTCAAGTCGCTCCACTGTCACATCTCATCTATGTGCGTGGTGAAGTTCTGATGAGGCATCGGGTTCTCTCTCTTTGTCTTCAAAATAAGAGATTTACATTGCACCCCATTGGAGTTTAGAACTAGGTTCTTAGCGGGGGGCTTTTAATTTGAAAGCAGCGACCGTTCGTAGAGAGGCTCAACACACACACACACGTCACCATATTACGTACGAAATGCGTACGGTAGATAACCGTGGCATTTTAATACCGCCGTTTTTTTGACATCCCTTTGCACAACAGGGATTTATTTATTCATTAAAAAAAACACACACACACAAACAGGACACTTTTTCATACGAGGCAAAAGGGCAGGGGCTCAAGCACCCCTTGGGCCTTAAGGCCCCCACACACCGCCCAGACGTCCAACTGCCTTATCCGACCACTCTCCCACCACTCCGTTGCCTCTTATCTGACCCGTTCGGCAGAAAAGTTGCATTGAACACACCGCTTCGACGTGCTGCCTACTCCACAGTAGCGTGTACGTTCTGCGCTTGCGCAAGATGCAATAAGCAGGTGGCACTTGTGTTGTGAGATGTAAACGAGAGGCTTATGCATGCAAATATCTTTACTTTCGATCAAAACGAAACTTAACTATTTCAGATAAAAACAGCTTCATACTAAACATGCAGCGAGGCATTACCAAACAAACACAAATTCATTTGTCCTGAATGGACATAACAACTAGTCTCGTGCCAGTACTGCAAAACATGAAAACGGGGAATGACGGGACGGATTGCATAGAAAAACTAAGTGCACACAGTATTCCGCCCCTCCCACACACCGTGCTGATTCGCTAGCACACCGCCAATCAGAACTGCCACTCAGCTGGCACACAACCAATCAGAGAATCCAATGGCTCAGACGTCCGACAGTCCGTTGAATTGAAGCAGATAATGTCCGCGCGGCTCCGAAAGCTTCTGACGCAGCTGAACACACCGAACATATTTGTTCCTGACCTCGTACGAGTCTCCCCAAATGCTTCAGACGTCCAACGGTTGGGCCGGTGTGTTCCTGCCTTTGTGTGTGCATGTGCCTGTGCCAGCGCATCCCTTAACTCAGGAGGTGGGGCGTGGGGGTGGCCTATCAGCTAGTTACACACGAACATCCACAGATTCCTATTCCAGTTTGTTGTCCTCGCGTATACGGATCTTCCCAGACAGTAAATGACTCGGTCTGGATTCGTTTAGTCTCATTAATCCACAACAGTCAGTTTAGATTCACAGAACGGGACCGAACTGCCAGCAAAATCCTGGTCCAGCTCGTGCCGCTGCAGGTATAAATCCGCTTGTTTCTTAAGGTGTGTCGTGGGGATTGGCTCTGCAGTGATTGGCTGTGGTGCGCACATGGCTATGGTGTGCAGTGATTGGCTCTAGTGCGCACGTGACTATTGTGGCTATGGTTGACAATGCTAACGGAATTCGTAAAGCATGTATGAAATAATTTATTCACGGTATCATTGTAGTCCAAACAAATGCCACGTTGCACACCCTTGAACCACGCAGCAGCCATGTTGAAATTCTCAGGTCAGTCTGATCTTGATCAGCAGAGATATTTGAGGCACACATACACATACACAGACACACACACACACACACACACACACACACACAGAGATTCCTTGCTTTTATAGAGAGATGTTCGACTAGTAGCAGCCGGTTCTGTGGCTTGACACTCAAGCTACTTCTACAAGTACAAGTGCACCGCTTGCCTGGCCTCTCATATGGCTCCTAACTGTCAAACCATGAAGAAAACTGACCTTTGGAGCTGCGTCTCTCCTTGGCCTTGTAGCAATCCAGGCATACAACAAAGCCACATTTCTGACAGACCCAGTGGATGTTGAAGAGTGTTGCCTCACAGGCATCACACATTTCCCTCACCCCCCTCACTGCTCTCTTCCACGCCAGTTTGGCTGAAACACACACAACATGGCTCCATCTTAGAAACATAGTTCAGATTTATTTAATCAAAATGTTGGCCATATTAAAAGACACGTTACCATCCTTCTTGACCCAGGTAGCTGCAGTATTCTCAGTCATAACCATCTGACAGAACTTGTCTCCTATGAAGCTGAGGATGTATTTGGCGGTGGTAGGATCCAGGTGGCTCTCCTCCAGCCCTCTAGGGATCCACAGTGCCAGGGCTTCATCATCAAACTGGTCTGGATTGGAGAAACCATCCATCCGGATAACTCCATTTTTACTGTAGGAAAGCCTGGATGGGAGAAAACACGTCACGTTACATTTGTCCAGTACAGGTAACAATAGTAGATAAATAATTGTAACCATAGACCAGAGATGCACAGACGATTTCCCTTGGTGGGACAAAAACTTGAACCTAATAGTGGGCTATGGTTCAAAAGCAATCACTTCATGTACTGTAATGCATTGTAAAGATAATGATCAAAGATCAGAGTCATCCAGGTCATGGTAATTCTAAGTGCTGTATCGTAGTCAACTAGACTTGTTTCAGTTGGTTGAAAACGTTTCACCTCTCATCCAAGAGGCTTCTTCAGTTCTAACTAACTGGAGGTGAGTTGCAGGCTCTTAAACTACTAGTGCATTGCCCGTAGGAAGTATGTATTCCTATAGAAAATTGGGAGGTTTAGTAGCTTTTTCATGGATGGCCAAATGAGGCTGTGTTTGAATATGGGACGGAAGGGATATTTAGGTCTGTTGTGAAATTCGATATTCCAGGGTATAATTGGCCGTTTTAGACTATTTTTGATTTTACCATTATATTTCACCTTAAAAACTATTTACCTTGTCTTGCTTGATGTCATTATTTCCAGCACAACCTCACATGTATGACTGTACGGTTATTTTTTAATTTTGACATACTGTATTAACACAATGGACCTAAAATCACAAAACATAAAGCATAAACATAAACATAAAACATAAAATCAGAGTAGGAAAAAGTTAGATTTTTTACTGTGAAAATATACAACGTTATATATGTAACTATTTACATTTAAATGAAGGAAATGCCTCAGTTCCTTCCAGCTGCACTGCCTGCTCCACATTCAGCAGTCTCCTCGTTGTTTTGACTCACACCACAAAAAAACAACTATACTACACACTAAACACACTACACCAAACACTGCATAACACACTAACTATACACTCCAAACACGCTATATGTCACAACTCAACTCAACTCTCAAAACTCACTATCTCTATCACCATCACTGCTGCTGTCACTCTTTCGCCGCTCTCCCTCCCACAACTTTCCCCTGTTCCTCAGCAACCAAATCACGTATTTTGCCATATCATTTTATGGTGCCTTTTTCCACCAATAGGAATGTGTTTTTTTGCTTGCAAACACTTCCTGCTTGCGGACACTTTCGTGACAAAAGTCCGTTTTTACAGTTTCTTCCTGCACTAGACACAAAGCAAACATAATGGCAATGTTCACAAAAAAGTGTGGCGGACATTATTTATCGTAAATCCGGTTTTGGATGTGCCGGCGTGTCCGTTGACTCAGGAGGGGGGGCGTGGGGGTGGGCTAGCAGCTAGCTACACACGAACATCCATAGATTCCAATTCCAGTTTGTTGTCCTCACGTATCCTGATCTCCTCAGACCCAGACACAGACTCGGTCCGGACTCGTTCAGTCTCATTAATCCACAACAGTCAGTTAGATGCACAGAACGGGACCGAGCCGTAGGCAAAATTCCGGTCCAGCTTGCGCGGCTGCATGTATGAATCCGCTTGTTTCTTAAGGTGTGTCGTGGGGATGGGCTCTGCAGTGATTGGCTGTGGTGCGCACGTGGCTATGTTGTGCACTGATTGGCTCTGGTGCTCACGTGGCTATGGTGGCTAAGGTTGACAATGCTAGCGGAATTGGGAGTGTCCTTACATCACATGGGAGTGTCCTTAGACACTGTGGGAGTGTCCTTGAATAGTGTGGGAGTGTCCTTACAGAGTCCTTAAGGACACGTGTGAGCTCTGAGTTTCAGAGTCTATGGGGACACTTTATGGGTCGTTGACCCAACCGGCCTTCATTTGGGTTTCTCGCACTGGGTGAGCCCAGGTGTTAATGGTTGTTACCCCAAATTTCCACTGGATAAGTGTCCGCTGCATTGCAGCTCCGATCTGGTTTTGCTCCACC
This sequence comes from Diplodus sargus, assembly GCA_903131615.1. NCBI lineage: Eukaryota > Metazoa > Chordata > Actinopteri > Spariformes > Sparidae > Diplodus > Diplodus sargus. The sequence goes on along the minus strand of CAEMYA010000404.1, from coordinate 542,270 downwards.
GTCCGCCGTCCGGCTACGGCGCAGTACGGTAGACAGCTGGTGTCACGAGGCGCGGAGTTCCTGCGATAATCACATAATCACTCCCAACCGCAGTTATAGGTCTGTGTTATTAAAAGCAACAACACAAATTGTTCCCGGCCGAAGGATTAGCAGAAGAGCTTGTGTTTGTCTCTTTTTTGAGATTTGTGTGCTGGTGTCAACATGGAGTGTTTTATTTTGAAAAGTAACCGGATGCTGTTGTTATTACGGCGCTTGGCTTCCTGTCTGCTTGGTGCTAAATTCAGCTGAATTGCTGCGTCGTGCTTCAGCATCCGCCAGAAATAGAAGTCCTGCGTATTTGTGCCGGAGGGCTCCGGACTGCCGAAGCTGGGACGGAGCTGGGACGGAGCTGGGACAGAGCTGATACGCAGCGCAGCGGACCTGGTGGGGATTGACACATTGACTAAAGTGAAATGTATCAGCTCCGCTGGCGTGGCGGAGACGCCACGCCAGCGGCGATTTGTCTCCTTCAGATGTAACCAATGGTGGAGGTAGAGTCTGAGGTAGTGCTGCTGCCTTCATTTGTTTTTGCCTCCATGTTTGGATGTTGATGATGCATGCGGCGGTGCAACTCTGTGGTGGCTGGTGTTGCCAGTGTTATGTCCGGTCAGGACGAATTAATCTGTGTTTGTTTGGTAATGCCTCACTGCATGTTTGTTATGCAGCTGTTTCTATCTGAAATAGTTAAGTTTTGTTTTGATTGAAAGTAAAGCGAGTCGCATGCACAAACCTCTCGTCCAGCGTCCTTTTTGTACACAACAGCCAGATTGGGTGTTTTTTCCGCTATATTAAGGCCTGTTCACGGTGTTTTAGCCGGCTATTGTCTGGAAGGCTCTATGGAAATCTGGCACTGTTTCGAACAAACTTAAACTGTGAGAGCGCGCCATTCACAAATGCCAGAATGAATGCATTAACAATAACGTTCGTCAGGCAGAAATACGTACGTTCAGTTCATGTTCGGCCAAAATATGAAAGAGTTCAGGCACAACACTGGTTGAGGCAATGTAGCGTTTTATTGTTTTGACCAGAGAATTGGTTTGTTGATGTGAAGGGACAGACAACGTGTTCATACTTCAATTGTTCTGTTTGCATTTCAAAATCTGCCAGCTGCTGAAAGTGGTTTCAGTCCTTACTCCTGCTGCACACTCAAAGACAACTTACAAATACAAGCATCCTCTTTATCCTGGTGTATCTCTACGTTTCAAATGACAATACTTAAAGTACCCCTATGATTCATGTATGTACAGAATATTATAATCAGTAAACCTCTTCACTATGACATTTTCGTGTCAAATAGGGTACAGTACTTATTTTCTATCAAGAGACTAAAAGGATAGTTTTCTACATGAGCCATATCTCATTACACTATAGTGTCCTTAAACAACCCAGTCAGCTCAGGTGAGTGAGTGTTGTGAAATCCCAGAGTCCTGGGTCAGAGAGGAGGTGATTGAGAGGAAGAATTAGAAGTGGAGATGCAGGGGAGAGGAGGGGAAGGGAGGGGGAGACCGAGAGAGACTGCAGCAGCAGCAGATCCGCAGTGAGTCAATACGTGAAAGATTATGGAGCAGAAAATCCTCTTTGGCAGATTTACCCTGTTAGACCCAGACTGCATCTGCTGCTGCAGCTTACCCAACTCAAGTAAGTGTCTGTGAGCGAGTGAGCGTGTGAGCGAGTGAGTGTGTGTGTGAGTGGGCATGTGTGTTCAATGTGTAGTACCAGTAAATGTGCATGTCTGAGAGAGAGAGAGAGAAACACAGGCAAAGGCAGCACATAATGTACTAAGCCATTAGATGAATAATTTACTGTATGTACTGTAACTAGGACAGCATGTCCCTCTCTCCTGTCCTCCCTTTATCTGTGACATTGTGTTTCAACATGCATCATTTGAAACAGAAGCTCCAACACTCGCTTTCTTTACAGAAAACTGTAGTTAATGTCAATGTATGACGATGCATCATGGAGCAATCGTTAGTCCTTAAAGGGAAAAGGGAGCAAAGCATCCAGAAACATGTTTGAGGAGGATTTGGGGGCTGATTGCAACAGTGCAGTGTCTCAGGATCTCTCAGAATAATGTGTGCAGGAGGGATAGGTGCAACTGTAAATGTAGTCATGTCAGGTACATTAAATTAAACTAGAGGAAACATTAGAACTAAGTAAATTATAGGAAACAAATCCAATGTAAAGTCACACAAGTTTTACCTTCTAAAATAGTAGAAGCGACAGAAGACAGGGGAGTGTGCCGGCTCCTCGCCCTTCTTGCTGCGAATCACCCTGCACTCCCGACACTTCTGCAGGTTAGGTCCTATTTCTGAACAGGAATCATCCTGCAGAAAAGACTCCCCTGTCTGCTTCAGTTTCTTCACCTTTCTCCAATCCTTCAGGACAGAGCGGGGGATCCCATCTGAGGAGAGTGACATTATTAAGGAATTAGCAATACCTCCATTTTATTATGAGAACAATCAAAGGTCAAAGGTGACATGTCTTGGCGTGCTGTGTAAATATGTGTATTAGTTGGTAAATTGGTCTTTTATCCATATTTTGTTCAGGTATTAAAGGAAGCATTGAGCTCACTCAGGCTTCACTACTCTCCTGCAGTGATTTTATGGAGCTACATTGTGAATGTGTAGAAGTAGCTACTTAATAATGAAAGTGCTTCCTTCAACATAAATGTATTGCTATAAAAGGATAACAAAAATACACAGCTTTTAGCCAAACTAAAAAAAAAACTTCCAGCTATCTGTATCCAAAGGTCAACATATGTCATTTCTCTCAGCCACAGAGCTTTGTTGTTACCACACAACTATTAAAATCTGTTGATTTGGGGACATGTTCTTTGATTACCAGAGACACACAACCTCTAGTTGAGAGTGTGGTGTCTCAGGGACTAATGCATGATATTCACATTGCATATTAACAAAAGCTATATTCCCTCCTGTTGAAGTAACGTTTGACCACTGACCAGCTGAGTAGACAATATTTCCAGCCTTTCCAGTCCTTTAAATCTCGGTGCCTGTGAAAGTAGAAAAGGTTTCAATTCAACAGCAAATGTCTACAGTGAGACTTACTGCTGCTGGCCAGTTTGAGTTTGGTCTTCTCTCGGGCTGATCTGAAGATGCCATTGGGTTTCACATCATCTTCCTCCTTTTCATTGTCTCCTTTCTTCTTGGCCATATCATTCTGTTTCTTCTTGTAGGTGGGTTTAGGCTGACGCTTGGCTCGGCCCTCCATTTTGCTCTCACTGGCGTCAGAGTCATCCCCGCCACTCTCTGAACCGGACTCGTACTGCCGTTTGTTCCCTCGCCTTGATGAAGGAGCCGTTTTCCTCTCCTCCCCTCCTCCTGCTGCTACACATCCCACCTTCTCCTCCGGCTGCCTATCTCTTTCGATTTTGCTGCCACTGTCTTTGCTCATTTCCACCTCACTGGAGGTAGAGGCGCTGAGATTGACTGTACAGGGTTTGATCATTTCTGACATGGCGGTGGTGTTATTTGTGCTTGTGGTGGTGCTGGGCAGTTTCTCTGGTTTAGAACTGGTTGAGCTTGTTGTAGCAGGAGTATTCTTGTCCTCCTCTGAGTGCCGGGTCAACCAGGCTTTCTTCAGCTTGTGGTAGTTATTGGGCGGCCCGCTGCTTGTTGAGGCAGATCCAGAGGTATGGCCATTAGGCAAGGGGCTGGACTTCCCTGGTGTTGTGCTCCCACTTGCTGGGGTGCTGCTACTGCTGTCGGCTGAGGATGAAGAGGCTTGGCTGAAGGAGGATGGAGGGGGCGAGCTGCGAATGGGAGTTTTTTCAACTAAATCCAAAGGTAGGGAGGAGTTTACAGCTGTGATGGATGTGGGAGCAGTGGAGAAGCTTTTGGATTGGGCTGCAGCCAAGGCAGCTTTGTGCTTCTTAAGGTGGACAAAGGAGGAGGAGTAAGGTTGACAGGAGCCAGACATGGAGCTCGGTGTTGGGGTGAGGCTCGGACTGGGCTGGGGTGTCCCTGCTGGACTAGGGGGAGGCAGAGACCCCCCCGGAGATGTTGTGCGTGAACCAAACCCCTCCTGGTGCTCTCCTGGCCCTGAGTGGCTCAGCACCCAGTTACCAATACCAGTTTTATGGGCTGAGCTCTCTCTCCATGGCGACACAGAGTAGCCCAGCTCAGGGATGGATGTCCCACTTTTAATCTGTATGCCAACAGCTGATGCAGCTGAAACGGCAGTCCTGCACACAGAGTTAATGATGCTGGCTCCCATAGTTCCCTGCATGCCACGCATAGAAGTCTTTTTATACTGGACACACATGTCATCCAGATTGGAGTTGGGTTGGATAACCCTGCCAGCTCCAGGTTCTCTAACACTCTCCCCTAGTCTGGGACATTCCCCCTGAAGCTTGGATGGGTAGAACCTCCCCTGGGGGAACTCCTTATGGATCATAGCACCAGATTTGTTAGCACCAACAGAACTGTCATACTTAATAGATGTCGATGGACGCACAATGACAGATGCCATTGCGGATTGGGGCTTGCCCCTTGACACTCCTTTCTCTGCAGAGAATGAGCCTTCTCTTTCTTGAATCATCTCTCCACCTCTCCACCCATCCTTTGATGAAGTCATAATCTCCCCACTAATGGCTGAGGCCACAGAGGTGACAACAGCAGTGTTTCCATGACCTTTGACATCCCTGAGTTCAGGCAGCAGTGTTGGGGGCTTCTGCTGCTCCGCTAACGTTTTGTTACCAGCTGCTGCTAAGCTAACTGGCTGAATAGGTGTGAGGGTTGGTGGAGACAGGCGTCCACCATAAACGGCTCTCTCCCTCTCTCGCTCTCTTTCCTTCTCCCGCTCTGCAGCCTCTTTGCGTTCCAGCGCATGCTGTGTGGGCGGATGGAAGACAGGTGCTCGGTGGAGAGATGGCATTGCCCTGAGCTGGTGTTGCTGCTGCTGCTGCTGCTGCTGCTGCTGCTGCTGCTGCTGCTGGTGATGGGGATGATGGTGGTTTGGGGTTGAGGAGAAAGAGGAAGATGTAGAGGAGGAGGAAGTAATACCTGTGTGGTGCTGATGTTGCTGTTGGACTAGTGTCACCTGCTTACTGAGCTGCTCAGTGATTTTCCCTGCTAAACCCTCTCCTCCCTCTGGCTGATGCTTAATGAGGGGAGGGGGCTTGGAGAGGGAGGCTTTAGAACTGTAGCTGCCCAGCGACAGAGCTCCCTGGCTTGGCACAGCAGCCCCGACGCTGGCCACAACCCCTGGAGCTCCTGCGGATAGTTTCTCATAGTAGGAGCTGAGCTCCTTGGAGGGGTAAAGTCTCGGAGGCTCATTCACCACACTGTTGGACAGGGTGGTGAAGTAGTTGCTCTTTTCTGACTGGATGACGTGTGGATGGACATGGCCAGCCTTGGGACTCGGGGAGGAAAGAGCTGGTATCCGGACAGGGAAGGCTGGATCTCTGCATCTCTCCCTGTCCCTGTCCATCCCTGGGTCACTGGAGCGCTGGATCTTAGCAGTAAAGGGAGCCACCTCGATGCTCTCCTTCAGGATTTGCCGATTCTCCTCTTTGTATTTACTGGCTCGATCTGCTGCCTGAACTGCATCCTGGGGAATAAGGAAAGACATCAGGACTGATTTTCTAAATCTCAGACAGTGAGATTACAGAACTCCTGCTCCATTTTTCAGGTATTTTGTTTTACATATGACACATATGTGATAATTTGACATTGACAGGACAACAAGTTATCTCCATTCTGATGGGAGAGCTCATTGTCACCCTGGACAGGTATGACTCAAAAGCTGACAAACAGCTATTATAAAGTATTAATTGTTTGTATTAATCTTAATAAGGGTTGACAATACCTAGTTAGATAAGTTAGATAAGATAAGACAGACTCAATAAATGTGTTTGTAACGAAGTACAGTAACTATAAGACACTCATGAGGTTTTTATTAAAATTCAGTCTATAAACTGTTAAGAAGTTTCTTGTAGGTGTTTATAAATAATCAACATGTTAATGGTGCTATTGTTAGTTTGGGCCTCATTACCCATTTACTTATGCTTATTGCAAGGACCTTACATAAAGCTTTACATGATAAAATAATAATAGTGATGATGATGATGATGATGATGATGACGATGGCGACGACGGCAACGACAGTAATAATGATGGAAAGGTGTACCTGTGTATTAGCCAAGCGAGCCTTGCTGTGGGGGTCCAGGTAGAGGCGGTGTAGGTGGACATCTTTTCCCGTGGGGGTTCGACTCCTGTCTGTCTGCTCCTGCTTCAGCTGGGCCAGCGTCAGTGTCCTTATGGGGTCCACAAAGCCTTTCTTATCGACATCTCTGCACAAACATTTCAGAAGTTGTTACATTTCACATGGCTTTACCATATAGCTCCACAATCTAACCAATAAATGGCAGCAAGTTCAACACATTTCTTTCAAAATTTTAGTTCATGCGTTTCTTGCAGGTCTTTCCTGTTATCGAATTTGATTCTATGAATGTCTGCAATCCCATAAAAGTTCATTCTGATATTTAGAAGTATTAAAGAAATTCCAAGACCAGACAGAACCCTGTGGAGCATTGAGAACCACTTTCAGTTAAAAGTGTTCTAAAATTTTAATCTAAAACACATAATGATGTCATCAAATAAGGTATCACCGAAGACCAGAAATATATGAGTGAATATTAATGAAAGTAACACTTGATGAAAGTAATAGATAACAGTTTAGGCAGTCTACAGGGCATCATGGTATTTACTGCCTATTCAGCAGATTTGAATTAACATGACATGTTAATTTAGGTTAAGAAACTAACACCGGTTCTCTGAAACATCTCACTATGGGACACACCCCCTGCGGTTGTCCCCAGAAGCTATTTTCCACTACGCCAGTCTTGACTGGCAGACGGATGTGATGTCCGCTCCCTGGCGGCGGGACTTCCTCCTCCTTATAAACGCCAGGTGTAATGTCATCTATTCAGTCTGAGCAAGCACACCTCTTCCTCGTTCCAGGCAAGGAGGGTGGTCTGGTGAGATACCTCACTCATGTTTCAGAGAACCGGGGTTAATTTCTTAACTTAAAGTTCTCTTTCAACATTTGTTTTGGTATCTCACAATGGGATACAGAGACTCCCGTATTGCCAGACAAGCTTGAAGACCAGTTTATACACCGCCAATTAGACAGGCACATTCGCTGCTGAACCCATGTGCAGAACTGTGTGAGACAGTGTGGGTGCAGTATCGTCCAATTTATAGAATCTAGAGGCGTAGCCCAGCTGGCAGCCGCACATATCTCTTCAATGGAAACACCCTGAAACAGTGCCCACGGTGCAGCTATACCTAAATGGAATGAGCGTGCAGCCCTGCAGGGGGTCGCAACCCCTTGCTATCATAAGCCAAGGCAAGAGCCTCCACAAATCCAGTGTGACAAACGCTGTTTTGTAGGAGGATTCCCCAGGTGTGACGTAGCACATGACACAAACAGCTACTCTGATTTCCTGAATCCAGCCGTCTTGTCAACATATGTGCGTAATGCGCGCAATGGGCAGAGCACATTCAGGTGTTCATGCTCCTGCGAGGAGAAAGGAGGAGGATAGATCACCGACAGCTAAATAGGAGGGCATGACACTGCTGGGTTAACCTGTCATCCATGCGCTTGGCCAAAACCAACGTTTTGGCTGGGCAACATTTTTTTTTTTTAACTGATTCTGAGTCCTCTCCAACATAAAAACAGAGAGGAAAAAACTCATTTTTGTTAACTCATGTTTTAAATAGGTCCATTCCAATGGACACAGGGCCTGAAGGGGTTAAGCCCTACCTGATGCAAAGGCTCAAAAGGTGTGCACAACATTGCATCAAGCATCTCTCTATAAAAGCAAGGAATCTCTGTCTGTCTGTGTGTGTGTGCCTCAAATATCTCTGCGGATCAGGATCAGACT
>CAEMYA010000404.1:513727-527453 GCA_903131615.1 Diplodus sargus | reverse complement strand
GAGGGCCATGTGAGGCAGTACTGCGTCTGCGTCCACTTAGGTGGCCTTGGGTCTGCGCCCCTGCTAATGGGTAGCAGCAAAGCATCCCCTTCCACCGTTGCCAGTCTAGCTCTTCTGACCGACAGTGGCATAAACCTACATTTCATGCATGGGTTGTCAGATATACCTGTCCTCATGTGCTCAACCGTGACACTTGTATGGCCCTCCTCCAAACGTTTGGAGGAGGGCCATACAAGAGTTACAGACAGGCGAACTCAACATGTCATTAAGTGGGACAGTTTCCAGAAAAGGCGAATGAAAGAATAATGCAGTCAATACTATGCCGCACAATTATCAAGGCAGTCACAGCGGAAGCACTGTGCTGCACACAACATAACATGCAGTGAAAACTGCTGTTCAAAACAAATACGAGCCTGGCGAGTTCGTCCAAAGAACAGACAATTCTTGAAGGAATAAGCGACTTGCCGCAGTCAGGTGGACGAAATAACCGAAGCACCAACCCTCAGGTTACGTGACTACCAGCGGCGAGCCAATTGACCTGCTATCAGATTTTTCCTCAATCGCAAGAAGATAGAAGGAACAGATTGCGTGATGACGTGGGGGTTTTATACTGGGGCGTGCGCCCTACATCATCGCACGGTCACAGGTGACTTTGCTGGTATAATAACTCGACCTGCACATGTGCGAGATGGAAATATCCAGTGCTGCACTGCCCTCTGGCGGTCAGGAAGAATGAAATAGAACAGGAATTTTACCATTATATTTATTTAATTTAGCTGGTGTGATATAAGTTCTCATTGTCCATTTATAGTGAAACAGTCTCAATCTAGTGTTGACTGATTGGGAGTGAGCCTTTGTGCAAATTGATCCCCAGTCCCCAGGGGAGATCTCTTTTCCCAGGTCTGAATTTTATAATGAGTTAGACATTAATACATCATACAGCTCTGAAATAGCACCTTTGCTTAAACTGTCCTTAGACATCAATTTTTCTAAGCTGGATGTTAAGGGTTTGGTTATAAGACCATTTTGACTTGTCCTGATAAAAGCTCTGAGTTGGAGAAATTCAAAAAAATATTTTTTTATCTATGTCATACTTATGTTTAATTTCTTCAAATGACATCATATTATCTGAATTGGGCAGATACAAGTCCTGAATCTTTTCTTATCCCTTTGATGCCCATGTTTCAAATATAGCGTCTGCTCTCCCTGGAGTAAAGTGTTGATTTCCCTACACAGGACTGTACTGAGACAATATTTTAGGTTCTTTAATATATTTTTTCACTTCAAACCACACCTTTATCATATTTTTAACAATTGGATTAGTAGTTTGTTGCATCAAAATCGACAATGTTATCTGAATATAAGTACAGGGCTTGAGATAAACCTACAGTAAACCCTCGAATTCCATTTCTGTCCATTGTGGACTATCCCTTCCTGCAAAGTAAAACTTGATGGTCCTTAGTTGTACCGCCCAATAATACCAGGTTATATTTGGACTTTTTAAACCCCCTTTACTATATGGTTAGTATAGGAGTGATAAGCGAACTCTGGCACGGTTATTAGCCCATATAAATTCTGTGAATAACCTTCTTATCTTCTGAAAAAAATCATCAGGTGGAGGTAGTGGAATATTCTGAAATACATACAATATTTTAGGGAGTATATTCATTTTTATAATATCTATTCAATCAATCAAAGATAGAGGCAGGGTAATCCACCTATTTTATTGATTTTGTTATTTCTTCCATCAAAGGCTTGTAGTCAATTTTCATAGTCCAAACTAGTTTAGATCCAATTTGTATTCCTAAATATGTACATTGATCTACCACTTTAAATTTAGACGTTTCTGTAAGTGGGTTTTCCCTGTCCTTTTCATTAAGTAATAGAACTGAGGACTTAGTGTTATTAATTGTATATCCTGAGATGGCACCAAATGATTTTATTAACTGTAGAAGAGCAGGGATTGTTTTGTTAAGGTGCGAGAGAAATAAGATAACATCATCTACATATAGGGAAAGTTTATGTTCTGTCTGGCCAATTGTTATTCCCACTATTCCCGTGTGCATCTGTACAGCTATAGCAAATGGTTCAATTTGATCCCATATCCATATTGTTCCAGAGTGTTAAAAAAGTAGGACCATTCCACCTTATCAAAAGCCTTTTTGCCGTCTATAGATAGGAGGGCCATATCTGATGTGTCCTCCAAGCTTTGAATAATATTAAGCACCCTCCCAACATTGTGGAACCCTTGGCGACCAATGATAAACCCATTGTGATCTCTATGTATTACACTGGGTAATGTTTCTTGTAGCTGTCTTGCTAAGACTTTACACAGAATTTTGAGGTCAGACTTTAGTAGACTTATTGGTCTCATATTTTCGCATCTATTGTTGGGTACAGTAATGTTATTAACACACCAGTCATTGATTTGGGTAAACATCATTACAAGATGCTTGCAAAAATATTTCTAATAGTGGTTTAAGTAATTTTGTCTTACATTTTTTATACAGGTCTATTGGGATTGCATCTGGTCCTGCTGATTTTCCTGCCTTCATGCCGTCAATAGCGATGCTTATTTCCTCTTCCTTAAGATCTGCCTCTAGCATCTCTGCAAATTCTTCAGAAATAGTTGGAATATCCAGCTTATCCAGAAATGTCTTTTGGGCCTGGGGGTCGTATTCGATTTGGGATTTATATAGATTTTCATAGTATTCCCTAAATTCCCTGTTTATTTCAGTAGGGTTTTTTATTGTATTGCCATTACTGTTGATAATTGAAGTAATGTTTTTCCTCATTTCTAACTGTTTGATCTACCAGGCTAGAAGCTTGCCGGGTTTTTCCCCTTGCTCGTAGAATGTTTGGTTCAGCCTAGGGCTGGGCAATAAATCGTCATTTAATCGATTAATTCGAGTTTGTGGTTTCGGACAATTTTTAAAAAATAAAATCGATTTTCTCTTTAACTTGCTCCACCGCCACTACCCACGGGAGAAACACAACATGCAGCAAGCCAAGAGCTTGTTCCTAAAAAGGCACTGTCTCGTTAGTAGTTTGGTTTTGTAGCATCAGACCTCGAACAAACCAACGCTGCAAGGTTTATTAAAAGGCTGTTGGAACTAAAGGCAGCGGATCGACACATTCATTTCAGCATCTCAAAACAGACGTCTGTATCAGAGTGGGACACTTGTTGTACAAACACCCGCTATAAAGCACCAACATTAGTGGAATCATTGTATCATTGTGTCCCTTATGACAAGAAAGGATGGACAGCTTTTACGGATCCAGCCACATTGCATATCGTTAAACTTATGGTGCCGTGTATACAGTGGAAAAGCCAGAGGTTCATCCACATGCTGAAAATGTTCGACCCTAGGTTTGTGCTACGAAGCCACAACGGGTCCTCTGCAGAGGAAGCAGACAGGCTCATATTCCTGGCCAAAAATGTGTTAAAAAGACAGCAAGCACACACCTCATGTCCTGTACATCTACCAACATTTGATGATAAATATGCAGATGTTTAATTTAGATTACATATCTTCAGGGATATAAAATACTTTTTGTAAACAAAAGGCACCTTTTGCAAAATAAAGTATTGCATGAAAGTTATGTTAACACTTTATGAATCCCAATATGGAAACTGATCTGTTTTTAAAATAGCAAGCAATCTGACATGTTAAATTTATGTTTACAAAAGCATTTTATCAAAAAGGGACACATTCTTTTCAAAAAGATGCACATATTTATTTTTTCAAGTGAGTTCGGTTGGGCCTTGTGCCTCCCACATGGCCTCAAACAAAGAGAAGGCCTTTGGAGAAAACAGAAGCCTAATTACTAGGGCTTGAGGAATTCAAGAGCAAAGGGATGAAACCAGGGCCCAAAAGGTGTGAAGAACTGTGACTCAGGTTGACCTGCCCCCAAGCTTCCAAGCTTGTGTTCTCATGTGACTTCACCAATTCAGCGTTCCTTGTAGTCTCTCCAACGAGAGTTCTTAAGTCAAACCCACTAATTTGGAGTCCGGCGACCGTGACTTCCCAAGCCACGTTCGGCCAACATTGTAGTCTTTATAAGGGACCTCCTGACACACACACACACACACACACACACACACACACTAAAGAGACACTTTGAGACTAAAGGTATATCATTTGATTATTGATCCCTGATTTCAGGATGGTGCCCCGTGTTCATTAATGAATCATAGTTACCTACATTTCATCAATTAACTATATCAATTTTATTAATGAATAATAACATTTTAATTAATAATCAATATCGATTCCCAACAGTTCGAAGCTGCACTGTTTACAATGGCAGGGCAAATTTGTTTAAAATAAAAGCATTAAAATAAATGCAATGTTTTTAATTATTTCTTTAATAATTTGAAGTTTGTTCTTGAGAAGGAAAAAAAATCGATTAAAATTGTAAATCATGTTTGGTGTGAAAAAATTGGAGATTCAATTTTTAGGCCATATCGCCCAGCCCAAGTTCAGCCTAAGCATACTGGATGCTGCCCTAGCTGCCGATTATGTACTATATTCTGCTCTTAAAAGGCAACAATTATTATTCTGCATCTGGGGTTTTGTTCCTAAATACCTGCTCTGTAAGAATTTGTATTCTGGATTCTAGTTGCTGTCTTTTCTGGTGTAACTCCCTAGTTTTGGATGGAAGTATAACTTATTACATGTCCCCTCAAGAAGGCTTTAAAAGCATCCCATTTGACACATGCTGCTGTTTGTGTTGGATTATCCTTAAAATAATTATCTATTTCTATTCCCACATATTTTACAAAATCACCATCTTGTAATCATTTCTGACTCAGAGTCCATCTAGATGGATCTCTAATAAGGTTCCCATCTGTGTATATCATACAGCACAGTCTGTGGTCTGATATTAATATACTGCCATAGGAACAATTCTGTATTTTTTAAACTAATGATGCAGAGATTTAAAAGAAGTCTATCTGTGAGTATGTCTGATAAGTACTTGAGTGACAGGCGTAGGCAACATCATAAGGTTTAGATACTCATTAAGTGTCTCCAGATGTCTAACAGATTTAACTCTTTAATGAAATGATTAATGGTTTTTCTACTTCTGAGTTTGATCAATACCTGTAGATCTGTCCCTGACTGGATCTAGTGTACAGTTCCAGTCCCCAGCAATTATATACTCTCCTGGCAGGGATGCAAGTGTGAGAAATACATCTGTATTGGGGCCGTATATATTAACCAAATTCAAGTTTACTGAGAGCAGTGATCCCTGGATGGTCAAATATCTACCAAATGTATCCTTGATTACATTAGAAACCTGAAAGGGCACTGACTGGTGGATTAGTGTCAATTCTTACAATTTCCTCTTTTAAGGTGTGTGTTTCCTGCAGGAAAACTATTCATAACCTGTTTGATTTTCTTAGTTTTTTGTAAACCTCTGCAATTCCAGGAGGTACATTTAAGTTCTACTTTTTGAGACATTCCAAATAATATACCATGAGGCCCCCTTAATGAAAGTGACATATCTGAGAGGATTAACACATTTAAACCTAGAACATTAATTGAACACACTGAACAGTAGAAAAACAATAACCCCATTCTCCCAACTAAATGGGAAGCCCCCTAGATTTGCTTCCGGCTACTGTTGCAAACAGATCCCTGGATCAGTCCACTAAGTCTTCTTTGGACTGGTTTAAAAACAAAAAGAAAAAAGGAAAATTAGGTGTAATCTGCCCTTGCTAACCTGCTCCATCAGAATAGTTACTCCTGAAAAAAAAGTGGTATATAAGTGCAAGCTCATAAATTGCCAATGTTAAAATACTGACATTGTTGCAGCTTTTAATGCCAACATTTACTAAATGAACTTATTTCGTATTACTTACAAAAATTACTAAAGAGTGAAAAATAAGATAGAAGGCAATGTTTGAGCGGAGTTCCATTAAAGTGACAAAAGTTATAGTATCTTTACTCTATTATTATACAGTCTGCTTTAGTGTACAAACCATCCTACATCTGCAGCAGCTTAATCAAAAACGTTCAAACTCATTCTCCTGCTTTTTCAGGGCTTAACAATGTATGCTGCTTTATGTAACGACAAACATCCCTGACTGGAGTATGTTGTATAAACCTGTGCAAACATTATAAACTACCAGTGCTCAAAATACTGATATATTGTTGCCTATAACTTTAGCATGTTAAGAAAAAATATTTTACTTCAAGGGAAAAGAAAAAGAAAAAACCCCAGGGGATTTTCACGTTTTCGTTGGTTCCCTGACGTAGTAGTACCACAAATTACTTTGTTTCACAGTCTGTTGTCTCACAATCCCTCTTACCGTGTGATCAACCTCACATCTGCAGGGATGTAAACACAAACATTCAGCTTACAGTCCTGTTGCTTCCTCTGTCTCAGGCTTCAACATTTACTCCTGCACCTTCTTCTTTCATCTTGTTTATGAAGTGTTGCACCTCCGTCGGAGTGTTAAATGTGCGTGTTTGTTCCCTTGGCCGGGGGTATTATGCCGTGTCTGAGGCCCAGGCTCCGCAGCTGCTGCCGCACCGAGTCGTACGGTCTCCGTTGTTTGTGCACTTCTGTGGCGAGGTTGTTGTAAAAGTGCACCTGTTGGTTTTTGTAGAGGATTTCTTTCTTTGCCATAGCCGCTTTTATCACTTCTATCTTCTGCTTGTAGTTCAGGAATCCCAATATTAACGTTCTCGGCGGAGTTTCATTGTCTCTTCTCGGCCCGACCCGGCGCACTCTCTCCATCGTTATCGGGGGCCGCAGGGAAGCCAAGTTCAGCACCACCGGCAACCAGCCCTCCAGGAATGAGCAAGGGTCCAGGCCCTCGGCCCCCTCAGGCAAGTGCACCAGCATCAGGTTATTCAGGCGCAATCTCGTTTCTATATCTACAACTTTATCCTTCAGAACTTTTTTTCTTTTCTTCAGTGCTTTAACCGTTTCTTGTAGGGGGGCGTGTTCGTCCTCCACGGTTGATAAACGCACCTCTGCTTGCTTTATCCTTTCGGTACACTTGGCCAGTTCTTTTCTGTTTTCTTCAATGGCGTGCAGGATCCCATCAAGTCTCTCAAGCTGTGTATTGCCGCCAGTATCTCTGCTTTAGCTCCGGTTAACTCACTGTCGCTTTCCTCAGGAGTTACCGTGCCAATGTTAGCCTCTTTGCTAGCTTGATTTTCCATGATTCCTGTCCTGAAGTCAGTTAACTTCACTTACGCCTGTGTTTTCCCTCTATTTCTGCTCGATTTTCCAAGATTTGACAACGCTTGAAGACCAAGGGTCGCCTACACTTGCAGTTCTATATTTTATATTTTTTTAGGATTTTTAGCGGAGCAGGGTTGAGCGTGACTTACTAGCTCGCGGTCATACTGGAAGTCATCTTCACAGAACATATTAATGCTGTGTACAATAACGTCAAGTTCAAGAAGGAGGATGTCAGAGGAGACAATCTGCCCTTCTTGGACTGAGCAGTACACATTGAAGAAAACAGAAGCCTCAACAGTGAGGTGAACAGAAAACCTACACACATATAGTACTTGCTGTTCGACTCTCATCACTAACTGGAGCACAAACTAGGGGTCATCAGAAACCTAAACCATCGGGCTAAGACAGTGTCCACTAAGACAGAGAGGAAGGAAAAGGAACAGAAGCACATCAGGGGAGAACTTAAAACCTGTGGCTACCCAAACTGTACATTTGTCAGAACCTCGAAAAGATCCAGAGCAGACAGAGAGGAGGAGATGAGAAAACGTAACATTGTCATTCCTTATCTAGCAGGAACAGCTGAGAGACTCGCGAGGATCTTTAATAAAGATCATATCCCGGTTCACTTTAAACCCATAACAACACACCATGTAAGGACACTCC
This sequence comes from Diplodus sargus, assembly GCA_903131615.1. NCBI lineage: Eukaryota > Metazoa > Chordata > Actinopteri > Spariformes > Sparidae > Diplodus > Diplodus sargus. The sequence goes on along the minus strand of CAEMYA010000404.1, from coordinate 519,590 downwards.
CACACTATGTAAGGACACTCCCACAGATAGTTTAAAAGCCTGTAGCTCCTCCAATTAGTTAGAACTGAAGAAGCCTCTTGGATGATAGATGAAACGTCTTCAGGAAACTGAAACAATACAGCACCTAGCACATTTTCACTTAGAAAATGTCAGAAATCATCGAAAGATCAACATTTTCATTTAGCTTATATATTACAGGTTTAAAAGCCCAGATTTATCAGATTATTTGTATCAGGTTCTTATCCTCATTTCTTCTCTGTATCTTCTCCCTGCCCGCCAAAATCTCCATCCATCGTCAAACAAACAGGTAGCTAACTTACAAATTCATCCAAATAACATACAGGCCAAATGTTTCCACTTACCCTCCTGAGAGAGACCTCAGAATTCACCGTGACAGGGTTTTCAGGGTGGACCCACTTAGCTGTGTGGGACAGGTTGAGCCCTGGGGGGTAGGAGGTTGGTGTTCCATTGGGGTACTGCCAGAGGATGGGGTATAGACCTAGCCCTGCTGCCCCGCTGTGAGCCTGGGCAAGTAGAGAGGGTTGAGGGTGGCCCTGACCCTGAAAATAAAGAAACATTTTTAGTTTAATTTCTTTTTGAGGGAATGGTTTACATTATGTTCAGCTTCAAACTTTCATATCCTCGTTGGAGAAATCTGGAGAAGAGGGAACATTTCTCTTCATTAGCCCTTTCCCTACCTCAATGCCCACAGCTTAATATTAAACACCAGTCTTTGCTAATGTGACTTAACAGTCTGTATGCATCTGGAGTCCTACCTGTAAGTACTGCTGCTGGTGGCTGGCTGCCGGATGAGGCAGAGCAAGGTGGCCCAACCCTCCAGGGGATTCGAGCCGAGGGTGGCCACCCAGGAGAGATGCTGCAGGCGGAGGCATGGCTGAGAGCACCCCGGGGGGCAATAGGTGTGGGTGAGGTAGTGCAGAGGTGTGAGAAGGGGCGAGGAGGTGTGAGGCGGTGTGGGGGTGGGATGCAGGGGTGAGGCAGGGGGAGTGAGGAGAGGGTGAGTGGAGGGTGTGCAGGTGGGGATGGAGATAGGCTGCCACATGGTTGGAGGGAACAGTGGCAGAGGCAGAGTTCTCTGCATCTGAGCGGACCAGCGCCGGGTCCCTGTAAACAGTAAAGGTCTCGTTCTTATCGATGATCAGAGGGCTCTTGGTGCTGCAACTGCTGCTGCTCGTACTGACTCCACCAGACTCTGAGCGAGCTGGCACCGCCCGGAAACCTGACCGCGGAGACTCTGCTATTTCTGCTTTAGCAGACAAACGGCCTGTCGAAGGTGGTGAGGTATCAGAGTACCTCTGTATTTTATGTTTAGAGACCTCTGGAGAGGTGTTGGGTTTAGGTTTGGAGATGTCCAGCAGGCCCATGTGGGGCTTAGCTTTGTGAAGGTCAGCTAGGTTTGTGTTGGGGTAGGGGTGGCATTGGGAGTTATTGGGATGCTGGACTTTCTGTTTGAGGGGGTCGAGCTGAGCTGGGTTGGAGCTCATTTTGGATTTGGCAAGGTCTGGGGGGAGGGCGGTATTTATCTTGTGGGGTGGCAGTTGCTGCTGTGGTTGTTTTCTCGTCTCCTCAGACAGAGATGGGCTCTTAATGCTGGGGTGGATAGATGTGTAGTGTTGCTGCTGTTGTGTGTGCTGCTGCTGCTGCTGCTGCTGCTGCTGCTGCTGGTGATGATGCTGCTGTTGATGATGATGATGATGATGAAGATGATGATGAGGAAGAACAGATTTCTCCTTCTCCACTAGCTCCACATTTTCAGCCACCGATGAGACAGGCCTGGGGAAAAAAAGGATTTTAATTGTGCTTAGACAAAATGATTAATACATTCAACTTCTATAAATCATGAACGATTACATCGTTCCAAATGAATAAATCAAATAACAATGGTGTGTTTGATCATTCATGATCTATGTTTTATGGCTAACAAATTTGCATTATTATCTTTATATTTTATTTCTAATACATGTCAATTGTTTGATTGATTGCCGGCAGATCATCATGATGTAGCAGAGGCTAACATGCAAGGAGCAGCCTGCTCATCAGGAGGAATAAACAGCTGCTCCAATGTTCTCTCATCGCTGCAGTAATACTGATTTTCTTCAGCTGACTTTTTAAGCTGCAAGCTGAAATGAAATTCAGCTGTATACTATTCAACTCTTCTAACATGGTCATAGGTAGTGGGACACTCCTAGTGCTTACATGCACACTTAAGTAATGTATCAGTCTGTTTCCTACAGTTGGGTGACTCCCAAAAGAACCTACAATTCTGACTTCCCTCAGAAAGGCTGTTTCTTAGCAATGTAAACATGTATCAAGTAAAACTGAAAAAGTGGTGTACTGAGTCACTACAACAGTCACAATGAGCAAGCCATCATTCCAAAATAATGTGAAGGCCATGGGAGAAATCTCACTATTGATCTGCTGTAGGTATACACAGATTGACAGTAAGCAGGTTACTACAGGTCTTTGATTCCCTGTGTAACCTGAACTCACAGAACTTGTTTTCACGTATGAATCCTGAACAATGTCAAGGGGATCAGGTCAGAACATGGAGCTGCCTTTTACAGTGTGGAGTGCAGAGACTGATAATGATGACTGTTGCTGCACTGATTAAATACTATATTGAATTTGCACTATCAACAAAAGAGTCAAAAACAATACACAGGCAAGCAGAACAAAGTACAAATTAGCTACCCTACGTGCAACATCATCAACGTCCTCAACATGTCCATTGGCATCATGTTCTCCAGACAGTGTTCTTCTCTATTCACATCTGGGCTTAATCGAACACTATCAAATCTGGAGATCTTTCGGGGACCAGATCTAATAATTTCATTTGCCATCCTGCCATCATATCGGGGACATTACAGTTGTAACATTCACAAACTGACTTTTAGAAATACACAAACACATTCTGAAGCCGGTAAGTTGTTCTTACCTGATGACCTCAGAGTGAGCAAACTCGATCTTGTTGCCTAAGCTCCTGGCCGATGTCAAACCACCTCCTATAATGTTCTGCTGCTGCTGCATGGGAAGTTCAATATCAGTCCTCCGGCCTCCTTCTGATGGAGAGGGAGATGGAGGGACAGGAGGTGAGGAGACAGGCGAGGGGTTGAGGGGGAGGTAAGGTGAAAGGGACGTGGACTCGGCCTTCTGGGATGCAAGCAGTGCAGATACTGCCTCTGAACTCTCCTGATGCACGGTCGCCTGGGCATCATCTGTGATGTCAATCACACCACCGCTGTGGTGATGGGACAACGACGGCGTCTGGGATCGAGATGACGCTAAAACAAACATTATACGTTATCACACATTTTGCTGTAAGGATATTGAACTCATGGATAATTACCATATATATGACAGTTGCCATGCATCAGTGCACTGTACCTTTCACAGTGTTCTTACTGCTCTCAATAATGCCGCCCTGGACCGTGTCGGACATCAGAGGCGTCTGTTGCCGTGGTGACTGGGTGATCTGTGTTACCGCGACCAATTCCTCCTCCTCCTTCGTTATCATTTTGCCCGTTTCCTTAACCACACCTTTCTTGCTGTCCTCTGCAGCTTGAAGTTCCACCCACGGGGACAGACGACCAATGAGGGAAGATGAATCGTTCATTTTGGTTCCCTGCATCAGGGGCTTCTCGTCCTCCTCCTTTTTGGAGACAACACTTGGTTTCACGTCACTGATCCGAGTCTTTAGCTCGTTCTCAGAGTTGGGCTCTGAAGAGGAGGAAGAGGAGGATGAGGAGGATGACGAAGATGATGAGGACGAAGAGGAGCATGAAGAGTGGGCAGTCATCTTGTTGTGTGGGTTTTCTGAGTCGCTGCTCTCTGACAGGTCAGAGGTCATGTCAGTCTTCAGCCTCTTTAGACCTGCCTTCTTCTCATCTTCCTCGCCCTTCCTGCGTTTGTTCACCGTCTGCTTGGCCTTTGACTTGGAGTCTGTATAAATGAAAAAAAAATAAACAGGTAATGTTTGGATACAGTTTGAGTACCTATATAGAGGGTCGTCAAAATGATAATGGCAGCAGATCATATGATCTGTAATTTCTGAAGTCACCCCCTGTAAAGCTTAAAGTTTTCTGATTAATTTATAATCTCTGCGAGATGGTGTCTGCACATACATGAATGTACGTACTTAGTTACATTCCATCACTACAGACATTGGGTGTTTCCATCAACATATGAATAGAGACTCTTCTGATGTCAGATTTGCCTAAGTGTCTGATGCAGACTGTCCTCACCTCTCCCTGTGGTCTCCTCTCTCCTGTCTTTGTCCTCCTCTGGAACACTGCTATCTGATCCTTTCCTCCTGGAAGAGCGAGAGCTGCGCTGCTCTCTCTGCTCCCGCCCACTGCCACCGGGCGAGTTGTGTGTTTGGCTAGCTGGTTGCTGGCTTATCTGTGACTGGCTCTGCTGCTGGGAGGACAGCGTCCCCTGGGAACCTTTTAAGTTGGGAACTGATGAGGTCATGATGGGGCGGGGGCTGTTGGCTTGGGCTCGCGTGTAGTGACTCTGTAAAAAAAAAAAAAAAAAGTCATACAGACATGAAACATACAGACTGACACTATTTTATTTACAGTTACATTTAAAAGAAGAAGGAGCTGCAGGAATATAGATTTGTTGTTCCACTGTGGCAATGCTGTGCACAGGAACTTCATTTATTACTATGAATACATACAGTCAGTTTATATCTCTGCAGTTTATAGCAGCCCAATGTAACAGTCCTTCCATAGATCCTTTCCTTCCTTTTCTATAATCTTAGTTATACTCATGTTCCATTGGACTTTAAAATACACTCAGTTCTCAGTTTATTTGGTCCATCTAGCTCAAACTAATGCAGTCCAATCCAACAGCTCTGCAGTCAACAGTAAAGTTTACATCGAGACTGTTGATTCAACTGCATGGTCATTTTGGAGGATGTGGCATGTGCTGCTGCTGATAGGTATCAAGTTATTGAGGTCAGACAAATGAGGTGTAAGTAAATGCTGACCAATTCTTCTGCAAAAACACTCACACAAACACAAAGTGAATGACAGAGACCATATCTGGATTTGTTGTACACTCTGTGCTGGCGACAAAGTACTATCAAGCTTCAAACACAACGTCAAATTTGAGGAAGCATTTGGAGTCGCAGCACAGATAAGTTTACCGAGCAAGTCCCACCAGGTGGCGTTAAGCAGAGAGCTGCGAGCAAAGCCACAGCCTCAACTTCTGCAGGAGGTCCCCCACCACCCAAACAACAAAAACTGGACTTCGGTGCAAAACAAGTAGGTGGGGGTTAGTTGAAAAGTTGGTTGGGCTGTATGTTGTAGAGGAAATGCTGCACTTAAACACGGTTGACTCGCCCCCATTTGGTGCCATAATAAACAAGATCCCTACTACTATCAATGCTGTACTTGGCGATACTGTTAAAAATGCACTTCCGATAAAGTGAGTATTGGCAAAACTGGTTGTCATTATTATGTTGAGGCGGCGAAGGTGTGTTGTCGGCAGCTGCTGAACGTAACTATTAAAGTAATTTGTAATGTCTGAAACATCCGCCTGAGCCACTGTACTAATTTATATCCATACCTCTGTTGATAATACAACTATGGTTTCCATGTCATATTGTACTGATGCAGTCCATGTAACACGGATTGGGCAAGTATAAATCTTGACCTAGTCAGCATTAGATTTTAGGTATGAAGTTGTTCTGCTGATAACCTTGCGAAAGTAGAATTTAAAGGGACACTTCACCGATTTGCATTGAGCTTTGTATCTTCAGGAAAACAGTCATGTTTTTGAATGGTCGTGCATCATTCCCTCAGTTTGCCCTGAGACAGGAGAACTAGAGATTTCAGTG